>LR753165.1:5530-27325 GCA_902729485.2 Mus minutoides | reverse complement strand
AACATAGACACTATAGCATATGCCAGCAAGATAGTGCTGAAAGGGCCCGGATATAGCTGTCTCGTGGGAGACTATACCAATGCCTGGCAAACATGGAGGTGGAAGCTCACAGTCAGCTATTAGATGGAACACAGGGTTCCCAAGGAAGGAGCTAGAGAAAGTACCCAAGGAGCTGAAGGGGTCTTCAACCCTATAGGTAGAAGAATAACCATGAACTAACTAATACCCCCTGAGCTCATGTCTCTAGCTGCATATATAGAAGAGGATGGCCTAGTTGGCCATCATTGGGAAGAGAGGCCCCTTGGTCATGCAGACTTTATATGTCCCAATACAGGGGAACGCCAGGGCCAAGATGTGGGAGCGGGTGGGTAGGGGAGCAGGGCCGGGAGGGGGGAGGGTATAGGGAACTTTCTGGATAATACTTGAAATGTAAATGAAGAAAATATCTAATAAAAGTTGGAAAAAAACCTCAGGATTACAGATTAACATATAAATAAATATCCATTTTTTCACTGAATCATTGACATAGGTATGAAAAATATGGCTAACAATCTATAGGAGTTGTGAAACAAAGGCTGCAGAAGGAAAATGTAATAATATTTTTCAAACTATCCAGATGGTAAGAACCCTTAATAAATCTGTATAATTACATAAGGTTAATTTTAATTTCTAATTTTAAAAATGAATCATAGAATTGTAGGACCCAAGGAACTTGATATGATTTCCAGATTGGGGCCTGTTTAATATTCACAGAAACATCTGAAATTTAAATATGAAGTTAATATAACACTACGTTCCCTATAAATTCAGCTTCTTGGCATCCTGTCCTTTTCTCTTGACATCATCTAAAGTCAGCAAACCAGAGCCAACCTATATATGCCAGAGGTTAAGATTTAATTTTTCAAGATTGCCTTATTAGCAACTTTTTTTTTTAAATGTAAGCCAGCAGTAAAACATTCATGGTAAAAATCAAACATTGATAAAAACAAAGGTTCTTAAGTGATTTCAATCCGAACATAAATCAATGACTAATAGTGGATCGGGAAGCTTACCAACCAAGTGGTATTATGCAACATAATTATAATATAAAAGTAATTAACATTATTAAAAAGATTGTAAGTATGCAGCAGAACCTTTAGCTATTCTTGTTTCTTGAATACTCTGTCACTTGATGGATTCCTAGAAGTCTAGTATCTACAGTTTAAGAAAAGACAAACGGCCAATAACAAGTAATAGTTGTACATATTAGCCCTATTTTGACATCATAAGAAATAGCCTCTCTTTCACCCTACCCATTACCCCACTGCCTCAAGTAAACTCTTGTCAGAGGCCTGAGACTGAAACCCCAATCCACCAAGATTGCTATTCTTCACAGTAGCATTTGTGTGGCCATGTGAGTAAGAGTATCCAGGAAGCTAAGATCTCAGACAATCTTGTGAAGAACTGTACACAGGGCATTAGCTAGGAGAGTGAACTAACACAACATACATGATATAAGTGATATCATTCATGCTTCTGTATTGATGACTCTCTGATAAATACAGCTCTGGTTTCTGTCTGGCAAGCAGGCCCCAGTGGCTTGGGCAAAACAGGGCTGACCAATTCACCTACAACCCAGGCCCAGATCCAGGACTTAGAGTTGGCCCTCCCCAACATTTACCATATCTATGAGCTCCCAGAGCACATGAAGGAGCCTGTCCAGCAGAACCAAAGCTGCAGGATCTCTATGACAGAGCAACAACAGGATTTCCAAGTGAGGATCCAATATTGATGGTATAGCAGAAGCCAGCCGCCTTGAACCAGACCAAAGACTCTTTGCAATGAACATTCGCAAGAAAAGCTGTCTGGGCAAAAAGATATACTGTGTGACACACTGTGGCTTCCATGGAGAGAATTTTTTTTTTTACTTTTTTTTTCTTTTGGAGGGGAGGTTACAAGGGTGGAGGGCAGATATGGAGGGACTAGGAGATGAATGGATTGGGGTGCATGATGTGAAATTCACAAAGAATCAATAAAAAAGTTTTTAAAAATGACTTTAAAGAGCTAATCCAGGATGAAATGCTGGTTCTTTCATGTACAAGTGAATAAACCGAAACAAGTCTTTTATAGCCTCTGACCCCAAAGTACTCATCTCTGAGAGAGCAGAAAGCAATGATGCATACTGTGTGGACTTGTTAACCAGTCAGTGGGTCCATTCATCCTTTAGAGTTTTGACCCTGGGGGTACGAAGATGAGTGAGATTCAGTCCTTGCACTCTCCCCCAAAAGTCTCACAGTCAAAAGCTACCAAATGATTACAAAATATGCAAATGTGCCCTAACAGTGTGAGCTACAGAGCAGCTCTCTGTCTGCAATGTAGCCTGAGGTGACTTGGTGCTCCTCAGACTGAGAAAGCAGCATACATATACCATGTAAAAGACCAACAAAGGTTCAAAACTTAGGTCCAGTCAGCACAGGAAATAATGAGAAATGCTGCAACACAGTCAGTCAGTCTGAGGGATCAGTTTGGGAAGGTCAGGTCTAAGCTGCAGGAATGAAGGAACATCTCAACACTGGCCACATGCTGCATTCTCCCTAAGAAAACTTCAATAAATGCACTGGAGCCTGTGCTGTGGACTCTGCAATTCTGGTTTGTTTGGTCTACAGTGAACAACCCTAAGGTGACATCTTTCACAGTGACCCCATGTGAGTTTAAGGGAGGACAGAGTGAAAATCACCATTCTAAGAAATGTACTGTTTATCCAAAGAACATAAGACGTGGATGTGCAGACCTCTGTGGTAATAGATATTCAATATACAGAATTTCACGTTCCTTTTCTTTACTATTTATAAGCAATAATAACAAAAGTTACTACTGACGCTGAGGGTCCACATCTACTTACTGACTTCCTAAATATGACTTTCTGTTTTCTTGAGACAGACTTTAACTGGCTTTGTGTTTGCTTTGTAGTCCAGGGAGACTTCAAATTCCCAGCCACATCCCTGCTTCAGGCCCCATGCTTAGATGAGAGGCGTGTACCAACACATTCAACACTCTCGAGTACTCTTTACAAGTAACATGTATGTTCTGAAAATTCTCGACCTAAACTTTACTGAGTTCAATCAAAAACAACAGAAGCTTTCAAGTTTTTATTTAAGGATGAAAAGAAAAAGGGAAGTAGAAACCAGGCCACACATCAGGAACTCAGATAAATAACATGGAGATTCCAATCATTGCCATTTTATTTAAAAAAAAAAAAAAAAACAAGACCAATGCTATTTAGTGTCCACTTTGAGATGGACAGTAAACCAAGTTCCTTGTAGAAATGTTTCTCAAAACCACTGAGCTCCAATATTTTGACTTTTACTTCTTCCTCCTTGCCTTCCATCTCAAACTTCAGTTCTTGTTCGCTCTATTTAGAGGGTTGTTTTGTTTTATTTTTTTTCCACAGTTGATATAAACATAATCTATTTGGGGGGTTCTACCCAAGGGCAAAGGTTATGTTGTATAGATGTTGTATAAGATGACTTTTTTTAAATATTTTTTATTAGATATTTTCTTAATTTACATTTCAAATGCTATCCCGAAAGTTCCCTCCCCCGTCCTGTTCCCCTGCCCACCTACTCCCACTTCTTGGCCCTGGCATTCCCCTGTAGTGGGGTATATAAAGATTGCAATACCAAGGGGCCTCTCCTCCCAGAGATGGCCGACTAGTTCATATTGTTGTTTCTCTTCTAGGGTTGCAAACCCCTTCAGCTCCTGGGGTTCTATCTCTAGCTTCTCCAATGTGGGCCCCGTGCTCCATCTTATAGGTGACTGTGAGCATCCACTTCTGTACGAGACAGCTATATCAGGGTCCCTTCAGTAAACACTTGCTGTCCTATGCAATAGTGTCTGAGTTTAGTGACTGATTATGGGATGGATCCCCCGGTGGGTTAGTCTCTGTACGGTCCATCCTTTCATCTTAGCTCTAAACTTTGTCTCTGTAACTCCTTTCATGGGTATTTTGTTTCCTCTTCACAGGAGGAATGAAGTATCCACGCACTGGTCTTCCTTCTTGATTTTCTTGTGTTTTGCAAATTGTGTCTTGGGTATTCTAAGTTTCTGGGCTAATATCCATTTACCAGTGAGCGCATATCCAATGACTTCTTTTGTGATTGGGTTACCTCACTAAGGATTATGTCCTCCAGATTCATCCATTTGCCCAAGAATTTCATAAATTCATTTTTTTAATAGCAGAATAGTACTCCATTGTGTAAATATACCACATTTTCTGTATCCATTCCTCTGTTGGGGGACATCTGGGTTCTTTCCACCTTCTGGCTATTATAAATAAGGCTGCTATGAACATAGTGGAGCATGTGTCCTTTTTACCAGTTGGAACATCTTCTGGGTATATGCCCAAGAGAGGTATTGCTGGATCCTCTGGTAGTACTATGTCCAATTTTCTGAGAAAACGCCAGACTGACTTCCAGAGTGGTTGTACAAGCTTGCAATCCCACCAGCAATGGAGGAGTGTTCCTCTTTCTCCACATCCTCGCCAGCATCTGGTGTCACTTGAATTTTTGATCTTAGCCATTCTGACTGGTGTGAGGTGGAATCTCAGTGTTGTTTTGATTTGCATTTCCCTGATGATTAAGGATGTTGAACATTTTTTCAGATGTTTCCTCAGCCATTCGGAATTACTCAGTTGAGAATCCTTTGTTTAGCTCGGTACCCCATTTTTAATGGGGTTATTTGTTTTTCTGGAGTCCAGCTTCTTTAGCTCTTTGTAGATGTTGGATATTAGTCCCCTATCTGATTTAGGATTGGTAAAAATCCTTTCCCAATCTGTTGGTGGCCTTTTTGTCTTGCTGACTGTGTCTTTTGCCTTACAGAAACTTTGCAATTTTATAAGGTCCCATTTGTCAATTCTTGATCTTACCACACAGGCCATTGCTGTTCTGTTTAGGAATTTTTCCCCTGTGCCCATATCTTCGAGGGTTTTCCCCACTTTCTCCTCTATAAAAGAACCTCTGAGGGAATCACCATGCCTGACATTAAGTAGTACTACAGAGACAGATAGTTCAATGGAATAGAATTGAAGACCCAGAAATGAATCCACACACCTATGGTCACTTGATCTTTGACAAAGGAGCTAAAACCATCCAGTGGAAAAAGAACAGCATTTTCAACAAATGGTGCTGGCACAACTGGCTGTTATCATGTAGAAGAATGTGAATTGATCCATTCTTATCTCCTTGTACAAAGCTTAAGTCTAAGTGGATCAAAGACCTCCACATAAAACCAGAGACACTGAAATTTATAGATGACTTCTTAAGCAACATTCTCTGCATCTGTTAACAACCCTGGACTCTGTGACTTTCTAGATCCTGAGGTCCTTTTTCTCCAGTGGCCCCTGTTCCAGTCAGCAGGAGGCAGAGACCATGCTGACCTGTGCTGGCATCAGGTCCCATTTTCTCATTTCCATTCAGGAAGCCAGGCAGCCTCATTACCTATTTATGCTTCAGCTAGCTTCTGATAAGTCAGTCTCCCAAGCATCCTAGCCATTAGCTGCCCATTACTAGACCTTTAATTTCAGGCATGAACAAAAAAAAAAGAAGAAAAAATGCTTGCTTGCATAATCCTGAAGGTCAAAGGAATCCGTTAAGATACTTAGGAGTCTGGGCACAACACAATCTATAGTTACACTGGGCTGTAATTGAATCTGAATGTGAGGAGCCCCAAGAAAATCAGCAGACAAAGATCCCTCAGGTGAACTGGCACTGGGAAAGTGATGTTCTTCCTCAGTGCAGGAAAGACCTGGAAGAGACAAGGTAAGTAAGAGTTCTTCTACACCCACAGTAGGTTTCACATGTGATTTAAAACTGAGTCAGGAAAACTTCCTACCTTCCTTCTTCTTTTCACATATGAGAACTGGAAACAGCTATAACCACAGTGCTGTGAGAAAAACTTAAAAGGCGGAGTTTGCAGTGAGACGATTCGCTGCAGAGAGCAATGCTAATAGTGAATGCCAAATAAAGGCAGGGGAAATAAGAGGAAGAAATATGAGAGAGCCGTTAAGCTGCCGCACTCTAAAGTGGATAATTAGTCACTGAGCCCTAAAGCCAATTCCAAAAGCAAACTTGTAAACAAGAGCTATATCTGCCAGCTAACTTACAATCTGTCCTAGAGACAGCAGCAGGAATGGACCAACTCCAAAGAGCAGAATTAAGAATGGTAAGTTCTTCACATCAGGATATATTTTGGCCCACTCTATTCTGTCTTATTTTGTTGCTTATTTGATTTCATCTTGTTTACAGATAATAGAAGTATCTGAGAATTAAGCTCATTTACACTGAGGGGCTAGCGCTGGTGTTTATAGAAAGAAATCTTAGGAATATCTCTGAACAAAACCTTAGAGTGAATGACTAGCATGTACCAATTCTACTACACTTTCTTAAGGAAACAAATTCACACTGGGTTAGCCTTGCTCACTCTTCTATGGCTAGAAAATAAAGCTACATAAACTCTAGAGGTATTTTTGTGCATACATTCACAAACATACACACACGCGTATGCACACATAAAATAACCTTTAAAAGAACCAAATTCACACTTTATTACATATCCCAACTATCCAAAAGTTTCCCATGCACGATGAACATAGTCAAGAAATAATTCAAGAAAAAATTTAAAAGAGCAAAACTTGCACTGGATAAGAAAAATCGCTGCAGCAGTGTCTTAGTCAGGGTTTCTATTCCTGCACAAACATCATGACCAAGAAGCAAGTTGGGGAGGAAAGGGTTTATTCAACTTACACTTCCACACTGCTGTTCATCACTGAAGGAAGTCAGGACTGGAACTCAAGCAGGTCAGAAAGCAAGAGCTGATGCAGAAGCCGTGGAGGGATGTTCATTACTGGCTTGCTTCCCCTGGCTTGCTCAGCCTGCTCTCTTATAGATCCCAAGACTACCAGCCCAGAGATGGTCCCACCCACAAGGGGCCTTTTCCCCTTGATCACTAATTGAGAAAATACCCCACAGCTAGATCTCATGGAGGTACTTCCCCAACTGAAGCTCCTTTCTCTGTGATAACCCCAGCTGTGTCAAGTTGACACAAAACTAGCCAGTACAAGCAGTCTATCATGATCTATAGTGTGAACGATGTTCCCAGAGTGGTTTCTATCTGTAACTTTCAAACAGTAACCAAAAGTTTTCTTCCCTGTGATACAAGATGACAGAGCTCTAAAGACAAGGACCACTACAAAATCATCCTATAAGTAGTGGGATAGAGGTTGGTGGGATGCACACAAGAGTCCTCTCAACTCCCCAGATACCACAGTAATGGGGGAAAACAGTGAAAAGCATGGGCCTATTCATTTAATTCATAGGTTTCCACATAACTACCAGCTAGCATCTCCAAGCTGCTTCAATGGGTATTTCTTTACCACTAAGTTAGAGAGAAAATGAAGAAACTGTCTACCATATATGTTTGAAGTAAAACATAAATATCACTTTAAAACTTACTTTAAATATACTACATTACACATATCTGGTGTATAGTCTTTTCAGAGATTCTACCTTTTAAAATATCTGCATCTAAACATATTTAAAAAGCCAGGCATGGTAGTACATGCCTCACACCTCAGCTTGTGGTGTGTGTGGGGGTGGGATGGGGTAAGGGAATGGCTCGAGTATGATGTAAGCCTGAGCTATGTGGTAAGTTCCAGGATAGCCTGCGATACAGTGTGAGACCTTGTCTCAAAACAAACAAATTCAAAAAAAAAATTCAAAAACCTAAGTAAATAAATACATGAGAGGACCAAATTCTGTAGTTTGGCAAATCTACCAAGAGCTGTAAATATAAGGAATAACTGGTCTCTGGATGAAGGGAAGATGAGCGCCTTCCAGAGGAGCTTCTAGAACATGCTCACTGACATGAATTCAGAGCCACAGACAGATATCCATCAGCTCTGGAAGAATCCTCATGGTTTCTCAGCATCATGGCCTCACTCCTGAAGACAAATGGGAATGAAACTCTTAGTCTGACCATTCACTGCTTCTGGCCTGAACTCAACCTGTAACCGAAACAACTTCATGTCAAAGGCTGACGGCACTGGAGCACCACAGTGTCAGAAAAAAAAGTCAAATCAACTAGAATCACTGGAAGCCATGGCCTCATTAGGGCAGGACAGTGGAGCCGCTGAGGCCAGAGCTGGATCGGAGCCATTTTCTCTCTCTGCGCAGATGCCAAGTGTCAACCAAAGTGCACATACTCAGGGTCTGAGATGTTGTTTGCTGCCTTTCATGTGGGTGACCCGGGTCTCTGTGTGTTTAGCATTTTCATACAAAGCTGAATTAAATTATGATCTGTAGTCCTAGCTTCTACTCAGGAGCTGATTGGTGTAAACTTATGACAACTCCGTGCATATAACATTCTGAGTTAAAGAAAGGATTCCTACGGAAATCTTGAGTCGTTTTTCAAAGGAAAAAGTGAAATTTGGTTTGGTGATAGTTCATTTTTTGCTGCTCTAAGCAAATGACCACTTTAAGTACCACAGAGGTCACCTTTCATTTAATTTATGAAACGACGCCCAGGGAGCATTTATTCACTTCTCAAAACTGTGTAGGTAGTCAGTCTCTCTGAGCCTCTCCCACTGAGTTTCTCAGAAATGGCCTCCTGGCAAAGGCTCCTGACTCAAACATTCCCCAGAGCAGCATCCTCAGCAAACTGCCTCTGCACCATCTCTGTCCTTCTCTGACCTTCCTGGAATGGTCCACCATCTATCTTCCTTACAGCCAGCAAGCCTGAATGCAATGTGTGCCAAAGACTCCATGAAAACCACAGTGGACCCTGGGGAAGATAAGGCCCTGCCCACAGGCCCCTATTGTCTGACGAGGTATGTTTCTAGTACACAAGACAATAAGGTAACCCAGTTTTTAAAACTGGCCTCAAAGAGTTTTCCTTCTGTTCAATGTTTAAGACAAGCTGCAGATCCTAGAGCCACACTTTCTCCTTAAACATACGAGCTCTATCCCTTCCTAAAATGAGTGATCTTGGGTAAGTTATCTCAGCTTTCTAAGTCTCAGGCTTTGCATTTATTAAATGGCAACCTCTGAGAGGTGCTGTAAATACAGAATAGACTGAAGTGCAGCGATGCATATTATATGCATATATGGCATATTATTGTGCCATATAAGCACCAAAAGGCAGGATATGTGAACAAAATTTTCTGTTGACTTAGTGAGTGGTCAGACTGATTTTGCTTCCCTTGTCACTTCTAGCTGACAATGACTCTCACGCTGTCTGAGAGGTCAGTCCCAAGCATCTCTGTTCCCCTAACAGTTGGCCTTTATGCTTCAACTCCGACAACTGTTATAGGATAATCAGATGGAGAAAAGTTGTCTGATAAGTTGTAGTTAGCCTAAAGTGGGAAATACTCATCAGGACTATAGTAAACATGGCTTTCACATGAACTACTTTAGTGGCTTGTCATTTAGTAGTTATAAGCAACCCCACTGTCACAGAGAGCACAGTCCTTATCGACATATGCATTCTACTCGTTCTTATTGAAAACTTTATTCCCATAATATTTGCCAGCGAGTTCAGTAGCAACTCAACTGTATGTCCTGCAAAATGCATCACTACAGGACAGCAGAAGAGGGTGGAATGCCGAGCTTTAGAGAGTTTCAAAGGGTGATGTGATTCATCCTTCCATTGAGAAAATTGAAAGATGAGTCTGTTTTATAAGGGATTTTTTTTATCTTTTTGTTCATATTTATGGTCAAAGGGACTAAGAGCTGGGTCTTGTACACACTGGGCACACACTACCACTAAGCTATGCCCTGGCTTAAGTTCCTCAGATAGATTCTCAACTCCTATTGGCAGAAGAGTCTGTCCCGATGCTGAATCATCTTGCTTTCTCTCTTAGACAGCTAATAAAAGTGTCTTAATGCAGTTTGTCTCTACTTCCTCTCTTTGTGAAACAGGATATGTTCAAAGGTGAGTTGGAAGCACACTCATCTTTTCTGCACAGGAAAAAAAAAAAAGCACCTGCTACTTAGCAAGCTCTTACAGCAAGTTTGCACCAAGAATATCTACAAACACAAAAGGAGAAGCTTACTTCCATGCATGTATTAACCATAAAATATAAGTTCATATAAAAGCACAAAAATAATACAGCTATGCAGAGAAGAACCCAGATGTTATTCTCTATATTGTGAGACTGTGGGACAAGAAAGAAACTGGGCTGCCTCCAGAAACCTTACTGAACACTTACTTGGTCTTCCTTGGTGAGATTATCCAGTATTTTAAACATTTTATAGGGATGAAACTAAAACTAGGTCCAGAAATAAGAATTATCCCAAATACCATCCCCAAGCCACAGACAAAAATAATCACAAAGTCCACCCCTAGTGAGACTTTCCTGTTGGTGGTGGTAGCACACACCTATATTCCAAAGAGTTAGCAGATACAAGCAGGATGATTAACATAAGATTGGGGCCAGCCTGGGCTAGGAGTTCTAGGCCAACCAGAACTCTGTGATCCTGACCCAGACTCTCCATGTAGATCAGCTGGCCTTGAACTCACAGAGATCTGCCTGCCCTGCCCTACTGAGGGCTAGGATTAAAGGCTGTGCCACCATGGCTGGCAAGTACCCCCTTCTTTAGGACTTAGTACTGACAGGCCTTGGAGTTATCCTACCAGTGACTCCATCCTGTAATGTTCCTCTTACATGCCTGTATGATTCATTTTCCTCTTCCCCAGGAGGTCTTCTCTGAGGACCCATGGACCACTGTACTAATGATCACAGTCTGAGGGCTGAGCATTACTGCAGTGGTGGAGTGCTGGCCTAACATGCACGGGTCCTAAGGTCAATCTCCAACACTGTAAGAGAGACTACAGCCTACACCTTCCTGTGGCTCCGCCATCCCAAGACCATAACACAGGCCCCCGCCATGCTGCTCCCGTTCCCACAGTACTTACTGCCGGCCAGTACGCCTGCTAAAAGGTGGGCCTCAGAATAAAGAGAAAATAGTCACTGATATAATCCAAGGGCCTGGAATGGGGCCTGCCATAGAGGACACCATCAGTCAGTATCAGTGAAGTGAAGTAAATAGATGTCAGTCCACATACCAAGTCATTAAAGGAAATTATCACGCACACACACACACACACACACACACACACACTGCATGTGCAGTATCAGAGAATCAACGGAGCTCAGAATGATGGACATGCCTGTGTCCCCAGTACTCAGGGTGCTGAGGCAGAAGAGCTTCAGGAGGTCTGAAGCTGGCCTGGGTGATAAAGCAAGCACCAGGTTAGCCAAGAAAACACAGTAAGATCTTGTCCAAAAGAAAAAAAAAAAAAAGAAAAGAAAAATTTTAACTACAGACTACAGAGCTCACAAGTTAAAACTCTGTACAAAAAAATAAAATAAAATAAAAAAGAACAAGACTCCAAGTCTACTACATGCTTGCCAATCTCCTCAGCTCCCATTATTATTCAAGGACAGAAGGACAAGGAGAGAAGCAAAGGATCTGCTGGTGACAACACACTGCACAGAGCAGGAGCTATAAGAAGGTGTGGTTAATGGCTCAGACATAAGTGACACACCAATGGACAAGGGCCAGAAGTGTGCAGGAAGGAGGCCATATCTCTCTTCAAGTGAAATGTGAAGCCAAAACCTGGGCCAAGGACTCAGAGAAATGGAACATCCGATACCCCACATACACACATACAAATGTACAACATGCACAGACACGTGCACACACACACATGCACAAACATACCATGCCCCCACACCACACATATGCACATGCACACCACGCACATACCATACCCCTGCACCACAAACACATACACATATACACACAAACACACATACACACACAAACATGAATGCATATACATGCATGCATACCACACATGCACATGTGTGTGCACACACAGGAATACACACACATGCACACACACAGCATGCACACCACACACACACACACACACACACGCACACACATGTGTGCACACACATGAATGCACACATGTGTGCACACACATGTACACACACAGGGCACGCACACCAGAACCAACAGCAGTAACAATATTAAGCACTTTTGGAGCTTTCCTCCTGAACACTTTCTGCCATGAACATATGATACTAAAGAAAAAAAAAAGCATTCCGGCTTTTTCTAACCTAATTATTTCTTAAGGAAAATAACACAAACAATTAACTTTGGAATAACAGATTTTAGAAAGAATGTTTGCTGAAAACTGTTAGAGATCTGGGAACACATGGTTGATTGATTAATGGTGAAATATTTATTAAATATGAGAATCCACTGCAAGAAAAGGAAACCAGTTCCACTAAGTTGTAGGCTGCATCCAACACTGGCCCAGCTTCTGCCGATAAGAACCCTGATATAGCTGTCCCTAGTGAGGCTATGCCAGTGCCTGGCAAATACAGAAGTGGATGCTCATAGTCAGCTATTGGATGGAACACAGGGTCCCCAATGGAGGAGCTAGAGAAAGTACCCAAGGAGCTGAAGGGGTCTGCAACCCTATAGGTGGAACAACAATATGAACTAACCAGTATCCCCAGAGCTCGTGTCTCTAGTTGCATATGTAGCAGAGGATGGCCTAGTCAGCCATCAATGGGAGGAGAGGCCCTTGGTCTTACATAGATCATATGCCCCAGTATAGGGGAATGCCAGGGCCAGGAAGCAGGAGTGGGTGGGTTGGGGAGCAGGGGAAGGGAGGAGGAGATAGGGAATTTTTGGAGAGAAAACTAGGAAAGGGGATAACATTTGAAATGTAAATGAAGAAAACATCTAATTAAAAAAAAAGAAAAAAAATACTTTTCTCGCTCATTTTCTGTAAACCAAGAAAAAAAAAAGAACCTGAGTAGAGAGATGAAGATCTGAGCAGCTGGAGCACCCCAAACACTGCTGGGGTACAAACCCCGCAAGAGGAAAACCCCACAGTGAAAATGACTACAAGCTTATTAAAAGCTGCATTAAAAAAACACTAAATTTTGCATTTAAAGGGTAAATCTTTATGGTCTGGGAATTGTTTCCCTGGAAAGTTATTATTAGAAACAACCAGAACAAAGGAAGAACACTCCAGGGACGGGGCAGAACGCAGCAGTAGAGAGGGCTTGGTTCACATCCCTGCTGCCGAAGGTCACCCCCACCCTGCCCAAAAGAAAAAGAAAACCGCTATAAAAATCACCAAATGTACCATGGCCAGGGTATTTAGAAAATATGAAGTAGAACGTGGGAAAACAAAAAGCACACTACTATATGTAGCTAGGTTATTGTTTTATGACACACATTCTGCTCTGTGGCACACTCCCATTTCCAAGAGCCCACACAAAATCTTTTGTACAGATATTAATAGCACCACTACTCATAATGAAAGAATTTAATTAGCATAAATTCATATTAAGACAATGAATAAATAATGGAACATTATTCAGCAATGAAAAGGTACAAAGTTCACAAGCTACAGTGCGGATCAGTGTTGAAAACATTAAGCTAAGTAAGAGATAGCTGAAGCAACGAGAACAGGTACATCTATAGAAACCAAAGTCTGCTAAAACTAAGGCCAATGAGATGGCTCAGCAGATAGATAAAGGCACCTGCCACCAATGCGAATGACCCAAGTTGGATCCTCAGGTAGCACGTAGTGGAAAGGAGGGACCAAATCCTGAGAGGTGTCTTCTGCCCTCCACTGGTGCCCCATCACACTCAGCAAACTAACAAACTGTAAATATATATGTGTGTACATACATACTTGTTTCTGGGACTACCAAGAGTTACATGAAGTCATAACAATAGCTAAGGAGCTCACTTCTCCAGAATGACGCTTAAAGCTCATCTTTTCCCAGAGCATCTTCTCTGCATGGACACTGGGTGTCTCTTCTACTTAACCCTGTTTTCAGATCCTCCACCCACACCACACTATAAACACATGAAACTACAACATTCCCCTCTATGGTTTCTTCTCCAGAATTGAATTAGCATGTGCAGCTCTTTAAGGAGCATGGAGATCTCCTGGTGTACCATGTGGGCAACCACCTCATATATTTAAAAATATTAAAGCATCTTATATTAGCATGTATCATCAACATTAGTGTAAGCTAGGCCAATGGTGGTTTACACCTGTAATCCTCACCCTTGAGAAGTAGAGAAAAGAACGAGAGACTTGAGACTTCAAGGCCAGACTGAGGTACATAGTAAGATCTCCAAAAGGAAGGGGGTGGGGAGATGCACTGAGATGGCTCAGAGCATAAAGCTGACTGATTCCAAGCCTGGTGACCTCAGGTCTGTCCCTGAAACTTCCATTATCTATCAATAATGGAAAGAGAGAACTGACTCCCACAAGTTTTCTTCTGACCTTCATGTATCCACATGGCACATGTTCGTGCACACACACACATATACATACATACACACACACACATATACACACACATAAATACATACACACACGTACACACATACATACACATACACACACATGTACATACACATACACACATACATACACATACACACACATACAAACACACATACACACACACACATACACACACAGAGTCATTTATCCATTAAATGTTGTTTAAAAGTCAAGTACATAGTTGATAAATATTCAATTTATATTATCACTAAATTTCATAGTATGCTCGTATCTTATACATATTGGAACTACTTAATTATTAATGATTAATTGGTGTTAAATCATATAACTTTATTAGTATTAACACATTTTCACAAAATAAATATAAAAATTAGGAAAAGTTAAAACAAAATTATGATACAAGAATTATCTGGGACTTAGCTTCAGGGGGGAAATATTAAGTATTGCCTTAGTTTATAACTGCAGTTAAAAATTAAGGAATGACCATTCAAGGAAATCTTCACCTGAATATGTCACATGAACTCAAATCTATCAGAAACCTTATATGACACTCTCACAAAAGACCAAACATCATTGTCTCAAAGAAGATGCTGCTCCTGGCAGCAAATAGCACAGCCTGCTGAATCAACTCAGCCACAAAGGTTAAATAGCTTGGATTTATTTTTGCTAGGGGAGACAGGGCTATAAGCTGACATGAGTGATTGTGTCATGGTGATTTAGGAGTCCATGAGATAGTAAGACAGCTTTATGTGGTGGAATGTCAGCAGGCTCACAGCCATCCAAGTTCCTGCCATGTCCTCTGTCATCCCGGCCCCTCAGCACCCAGGCTCTGACTTTTCTGACAAGCTCTGCCTTGGTGTCAAAGCAAAAGGGACTCAGATTTCAGTTCCCAGTGTCATTATGCAGGTCCTCAGAGAATGGGGCATACTGTATACAGTACTCTGCTAGAGCAGCAGGAATACTTGTGGGAAAGGAAGAAAGAGAGCGGGCATTAGACACTACCTGACCCAAAATTTTAATATCTACTGGAAAGAATTTATAACTATGGCAAATGTCTTAAAACTCTCTATCAGTCGGTAACATAATGATCTCAGATTTTTTTCTTTATATCTTTGAGACAGAAAATTGAGGGAAAAAACAAAAACAAAAACCTAAAAATGTTTCCTGAGTACCTACTTCGGGCCAGGCACAATGCTGAGTAGCAGATAATGGTAAGTATGAATTACCAAGTCTGACATCCAAGACTACAGTCTATCTCATGAAACAACTTCACACAGATATTAGTGTCTGGATTCCCCCACCCCACAGACACACACAGCCCACATATAAGCACACACAATTGTATGCCACGCCGGAGGCAAGTCTGACTTGGAGTAGCCTGTAAAATGCCTTGTCATTCCTTTATGCTGAATATGCATCCTGCAGCAATAAGGCCCAGCATCACTCTCCTGCTGCAGCAACGGATCCCTGTCCTGGTGTGAGACTTTCAAAGTGTCATACTCAGCCAGGATGGAGTAGTGACTGACTGAGCACAGGAAGCTGGGAGCCAGGACGGTCAGAGGAACAAGGGTCAGGGCAATGATGAGAGGAAGGAGGCCTTCTGCACCAAAGTGTGACACACACACACACACACACACACACACACACACACACACACACACACGATGAAGAAAATGAATGAGAGCTGACTGAAGTGGAATCCAAGAAAAAGAGGAAACACTACAGCACAGTAAGCGGAGGAACGAAGAGCTTGTTGGCCTGTCACATTTCCAACCCCCAAAAGTAAGTTGTGTCCCTCACGCCTACCAAGGCTAGTGCGAGCTACCCTCCAGAGGCCTGCGATTGTTTCAGTTGCTAAGGGAAACAGAGGTACTTGACAGAAAGAGGAGGAAAGGTAAGATACACTAAAGGCTGCATTTCCTATGTTCACAAGAAAATAATAAACAAAACAGTGGCAGAGCTCGCAGACAGCTAACAAAGAAAGAGAGGGAAAGCATTATTAGCCAAGGGACAGTCCCTAGAACAAGGACTTGGAGAAGAAATGCCAACAGAGTCCTCCCCAGGCATGGATCAACAACACCCCTCTGCTGGGTGCTTGTTACATGACTGCCTCCACTCAGTACTGCAACAGAACACAATACAACAAAGCCGAGTGCCCTTGTGCTGTGCTTCACTACGAGCTGAAGTGAAAATATTTTCCAACCCATACTGCAAGCTTTAAGATTTTTATCACTGGAACACTTAAACTCATTAATGGATACCCTCAACTGTGTTTCGTATTAAATTACTTAAGCTATAACTTAATAGAGCTTCTCCTTAACTGTGAGAGAGCGTTGCCTGTGCTAGATCACCCAGACCTGTGACTACTCCGTGCTAATCTTAGGTCAGAAATTCAATTACACGAGAATTCTCTCTATTTCAATATCCCTGCTTTTGCCAGTTTTTTCCTGGTGGCTCGGTGACAACACTTGCTCTCAGCTGTGATTAAGGCTCACCTCCAGCGGCCTAACCAATCAGAAACAGCCCGCCTTAGCGAAAGCAATGCACACTGGCGGGTGGCCGCTATCTTCTGCCCAATCCATAGCTGTCTAACTTAAAGGCATTTTTATGACACATAAGCCAGAGAGAAAACAGTGAGCCATTTACAGTTAAGCCAGAAACAGGACCAAAATAAGTAAATGTCGGTTTTGGTCCAGAATCGAAACTTTTATCATCTCTGGTAACGTTTAAGTCTCTACCAACATCCATAAAAAGTCTTCTTAAGAAACAGTGATGTTAAGTATTCAGCAGAATGGCGACTTTGAAAATAAACTGTTTAAGATGCTCACCACCCTCATTAAACACTTTCTGAAGTCTTCTGCAGCATGTTTCAAAGTACAGACTATAGCTAAGCTTCAGGAAACCAAATTTCCTTGAAAATAACTCAGCAAGTATGGCAAACAATTAAGAAAAATTGTTTGACTCAATAATTCAAATCAATGATTGTTTCCCTTCTAAACTCGAGTTTATACAGACTCATTCACTGACCGTTCAGTTAATAAGCATCACGTGCCATTCAAAATGAACTAGTACTCATTTCATTACAATTTAGAAATGATATTTAGAGAATCAAAATTTTAAAACTCCTGCATGACTTAGGAAAGCAATGTTTAGCTAAGTGACATCTCCTGACCCAGGCCCAGTGCTCCAGACTCCTTAAGTCCAGGCTGCTTAAGCCCTCTCCAACAAACCCAAGGAACTTTAAAAAGACAAACCAAGAAATAAGAGAGAAAGGAGAAGCAGAAGGAACAAAGACAAAGAGGAATGAAGACAGAGGAAAGGGGAAAGGAACGAGGAAGACAGTGTTCTCCTGGCTGAAGCACACATGGAGCCCTTGCAGGAGCCCTTGCAGAATGTGCCCTCAGGGCTCAAACACACACTCCTGTTATGACCTTAGAATCAAAATTAAGGTCAGTCACTAAAACCCTGAATGGCAAAGGCTAAAACTCAGATTCGTGTCTAAGCTGAGCCAGGATGCTGGGCCAATCTAGGACAATGGGCCCAGCCTCTTCCCGGGAACCTCACCTTCTCCCTGGGAGCCTCACCTTCTCCCAACTCTTACCCAAGTCCACTCCCTCCTGCTCACAGTTGGATGATCCCAAGTCACTTTTGTTTGTTTGTTTTCTTTTTTCTATATTCCTCGTTCAGGTCAACCCTGCTCGCTCTGGTCTGTCCTGCTCGCTTGGGTCAGCACCGCTCACTCCGGCCACCCCCATTCGGCCCCGCTGGCTCCTGTTGGCCCTGCTCGCTCCAGTCGGTCCCACTTGCTCAGTCCCTGCTCTCTCCAGTCCAAGGATTCATTTATTATTATTCATAAGTACACTATAGCTGACTTCAGACGCGTCAGATCTCATTACGGGTGGTTGTAAGCCACCATGTGGTTGCTAGAATTTGAACTCATCACCTTCGGAAGAGCAGTCGGGTGCTCTTACCCGCTGAGCCATCTCACCAGTCTCACCAGCCCTGTTTGTTTGTTTTCGAGACAAGGTTTCTCTGTATCGCCCTGACTGTCCTGTCCGGCTTGCCCAGGTCACTTTTTTAGCCAGCTGTCTTCCTTACTTCTGTGAAGGAGCGGTTATTCTCAAGCATCTTGCTGTTTAATCCACAGAAAGAGAAATTGCGTAGGAGAAAGCTTGGGTGATCACCAAGAACATCAAACTGTCTACCAGCAGGGTAATCTGGTCAGTGGAGGAGACTAGCCTACCTAAAGAACAAATGGCCAAGGGGGAAAAAAGGACAGAATCCAACACCTTGTGATAAAGCTATATGCACCAGACAGTGCCACACAGAGAAATGATCCAATTACGTGAGCCCCGCCTTCGACTGCATTTGGTAGAAAGTTATAAAACTACTCGTGCAAAGAGAGATCTTCAGGCCTAGCTCCAAAAACCCATCATCCACTCCTTCTCCTCAGCTATCTAGTGATCTTTCCTCACAACAGAAATCAAGCAACAAAGACAGCCCTGCTGAAACATATAATGCCCTGATACAACATTCATTTCTGAAATGGAGAAGCTATACATTCATTTAAACTGCTCAAACACATGACTCTGATACAAACAACAGATTCAGGCGAAGGAGGAGTGACTAAATTCTAAAGCCTCTCTTTCCAATCAGAACTGCTGGCATTTCTGGACCGTGATGCAGAATCTTTTATTATATTTTCAAAATCCAGTTATATGCAATAGCTTTTTTTTTTTTTTTTGGAGAAAAGAAAATAGGTTTTTACCATAAAAGGAACTAAAATTGGGAGTAAAGGGAGTGGAAGGCTAAAGTCAGTTTTGATGTTAAGTCGTTTTTAAATACATGTAATTTTTAATTACATGTAAAATAATTACAAGTTATCCAGAGAAGAAGGGTCAGGAGTTTCTGAAAGAAATAATGTTGGTATATTCTAACACAGATAAATAGAAATCCAGGATAAATTAGTAGCAAAAACTTTGTTAAAGACTACTTTGTTAATTTTAACATTTCCTCTCAGAATTATTTTCCCATTTCTACATGACCATGGGAAAGCTAATTCACTCACCTACAAAGTGGGTATAATTGTATCTACCTCATCCTTAAACATAATGAATATAAGCCACTCATCACAGTGCTTAGGGCACCTGGAACATATTTGGAAAAATGAATTCCTGTATTTTCAACTCTTGCTTCCAAAGTTTTTTTTTTCTGTCTAGTACTTTAATTACCAAAATAAATACATCCAACTTGATATTCACAGAACTTATCGTTTGGGTTATTATTAATCTGTCTTACCTGAATGATTTGACACATGGAACCCTTAAGCTACTGGAACTATATAGGGAAATAAAGATACACTGTACCTTTTCTTTTAATGGGGGACTATATGAATATAGACTTCTGTTTAGCATTTTATGTCTCTGTCCAAAAAAAACCTCTGGCTACAAGAGCATATATAATTTTGATGTTGACTGCTGAATTCTAAAAATTGAACTTACAATGAAAACATAATCATCAATATAATATCAACAGACACCTCTTTCGAGACCTGCTCTTGGATTTCAAATGTCTACTACATATTCCATTAGTTATTATGATAGTGAAACTGAAGACCCCCCCTACTGTGCTCAGCAAGCTTCTTCCCAGTACTGTAACTTCAAATATAAACACAGGTATTTTTGAAGCACTAAAAGTGTAGCTCTCATCGGGGAAATAAAAGAAACCTTTGGATTCTGATGCCAAAGACATCTACATGTCTTGAATGATGTCTAACCCGAGAATTCAGCCAGTGAAGTGGAGCTGAAGTTTTTGAGTTCAAATCCCCTGTTGGCTTCATTAAAGATGGCAAGTTATGTCCTACCACTGGACTTCGGTGAACATGATGTATACCAAACACTAAGAAGTTAATTTGACATATAAAAGCCAACATATTAAACATGTTAATACACGGCATACATGAGAGCACAGACATCTTCTCTTCTCAGTTTCCTTCCCTTCCTGCTTCCCACCATTCCTCTCAGTCTCACTTTTCTCCATTCCCCACCCCCAACCCATTCCACTTGCATGAGTATCTTCTTTCCACATGGGGTTATTCCTCAAGACTTCCTGATAAATGTGGCCTTGGCTTAGCCTCACTGGAGCCGTGGAATGATATCCATGTTACAGATTCCTTTCTCAGTGAGTCGGGAGAAAAAAAGCAGGCCTCTCTCTAAAATGGGCTCTAGAACATTAAAAAGAACATGTGGCATGCGTTGTAGTGTGAGAAAGCAAGTAAAACTAACAACATTCTTTATAAACTCATAAGCTCCTTCTTGTTCTCCATGTAGCTGTGAAGAAATGATCAAACACCGATTCCTTTGTGCACAATAAATAGTTGTGTGGAATTGCATAGCTAACTATATGTATATGTGTCTGTATACACACATACACACACACACACACACACACACACAAAGTATACACATACAGATTGGGATATCAAAGATAAGAAATAGTGATACCTGAATTAGGTCTCTTCTGTAGTCTAGAATTCTATCACTACATTTATATTTTGAATGAAAATTTAAGGGAAAGCCTACAAGATGGCTCAGAGGATAATGATGCTGGCAGCCAGGCCTGGTAACCTGAGTTCAATTCCCAGAACTTACATGGTAAAAGGAGAGACACAACTCCTGTATGATGTTGTCTTCTGACCTTCACATGTACAAACACACACACACACACACACACACACACACACACACACACACACACGATAGATCGATAGATAGATAGATAGATAGATAGATAGATAGATAGACAGACAGACAAATAGATGATAGATAGTTGTAAAATTAAAAGAAGGTTGTTTTAAAAATATTTAAGGGAT
This sequence comes from Mus minutoides, assembly GCA_902729485.2. Lineage (NCBI taxonomy): Eukaryota > Metazoa > Chordata > Mammalia > Rodentia > Muridae > Mus > Mus minutoides. Next base: position 6,069 of record LR753165.1, on the reverse strand, counting down.
GTTTTAAGTTTTGGTTTTACTTTATTGAATTGATAGGTAAACAAAAATTCACTATGAAATATTTCTTTCCTGCTCCATATGGTAAAACTTTATTAATATTGAGCTACTTAGTTTAACAAATGTACATTTAGAAAAAAAAAAAAAAAAAGATGTTGTGGCAAGCTACCATGAAAGCTGTAATTCCTGGGAGCCTGCCAGCCTGACTTGGTGCCCTCAGAGGGAGCAGCTTGATGTTAAGGACAGCTCACATATTCCATGGCATATATATATAAATATTCGCCAAAGTAAAAAAGCCAGAGCACACCCTTGCTGCCATCTTGCCTTGAGTGTGTTTTCTGCCCCACTCACTAATGGTAAGTAATGACAGTGGTGAGCTATAGATCCATGTCCTTGTCCCCACTTGACAGCTGATAGAAGAAATTATGTTGTACACAGAGTATAAAATCACTGGATGTTTTTAAGATACATAACAGAATTTAAAGGCAACCATGTAACAAAAAGATAACCCATTTCTTTTTTTTTTTTTTTTTTTTTTTTTT
>LR753164.1:0-22066 GCA_902729485.2 Mus minutoides | reverse complement strand
TTTTTTTTTTTTTTTAAAGATTTATTTATTTCATTTATTATATGTAAGTACACTGTAGCTGTCCTCAGACACTCCAGAAGAGGGCGCCAGATCTCGTTACGGATGGTTGTGAGCCACCATGTGGATGCTGGGATTTGAACTTATCACCTTCGGAAGAGCAGTCGAGTGCTCTTACCCACTGAGCCATCTCACCAGCCCCTCTGAGTACTTTTTAAATTAAAAAGTGCATGCTACTGTAACTCAGTGGTATAAACCCCAACAACAGATGGCAGATTGCTCTTTCTCTCTCTCTCTTACTCTCCTCTATCATATATTTATCTATCTATCATCTATCTATGTATCTATCTATGTATCTATGTATGTATCTGTGTATCTATATTTGTATCTATCATCTATCTATCAATTATCTATCTATCTATCTATCTATCTATCTATCATCTATCTATGTATCTGTCAATGTATGTATGTATGTATGTATGTATGTATCATCTATCATCTATCTTTCATCTATCTATCTATTTTTTAAGTTAAATGAAGGAGCTCAGTCCGTGTCCTCAGAGACAGAGCACATGCTCTAGGTTCATTTCAAGTGACAGGGCTTAGTGGGTAAGGAAACTGAAAATACATCTGTTAATTAATTATTTAACAAGCTTTTACCTAATGAACTATGTAGCAGGCTTCATCCCAGATACCTGTAGGAGTAACTGAGAAATGTCACTCACTGACCTAAAAGTTACCTTTGAGACAAGGCCCATTCTAGGACTTAAGAGTTTGACAGTAAAAACACACCAAAAAGTGAAGTGCATAAATCACCTTTGCAATTTTCTTTGTATTGATGGAGGCTTAGTTTATGCTCTCAAAACATCTCTGCCATTCTGGAAGCTTCTGAAACTATGTGTTTATGATTTGCAGACTTTTTGGGGGCATTAGTCTCTTGAAAAGAGGAAAAAGCCAGCCATAGTGGTGCATGCCTATAATCCCAGCACCTGAAGTTACTATGCGTTGAGGCCAGCCTGGGCTACATAGTAAGTTCCAAGCCAGCCTGGGATGGGGGTAAGGGTGGGCAAAAAGAGAGAAGACAGAGAAACAGAGAGACAGAGAGACAGAGACAGACGCAAGACTGAGGCCATTAGTCCATGGTAGAGCAAGTCCCTTAGTATGTGTTAGAGAGCCCTGGGTTTGACCCCAAGCAGCACAAAAAGCTGGCATGATGCTACCTGCCCTAAGGCCAGCAACTCCAGGAGACAGAAGGGAAAGAATCCCGAGTTCTAGGACAGCTGCATTATGTAGTGAGAACAAAGGCCTAGGAACATAGTAATAAATTGTGATGGCTTTCACTTGTGGCCTGAACAGAGTACAGTGTTCGTTGACAAGTGGTGAGGGTGATACTTCTTCACACCAAATTACTTCACAAAATTTGTTCACACCTAGCAGGGAGACCATCATGGAGACTAGTGTTTGGAGGTTCTGCCTCCATAGATCTGAGTGTCCTGCTACTTCAGGTCCAGGGACTAGAAATGTGATCCCCAGCTCATCTCTGAGTGACTGCCTGGGATTTCTGACAATAGCAACAGAAGACAAAGGTTTGGAGGGTTTATTTTGCTTTTCTTTATTGAGAAAACTAAGCAAGCACTCTACTATTGAGATATATCGCAAGCCCACCTTTTTTTTTTTTTTAATAAAAAATGAAAAGTGACTCTTTGGGTAGTTTATGAACTCAACAAATGCTTGATTGACATTTTATAAGTCATCAGCCCATTTTCTTTTATTAAGTGTTCTGGAAGGGTACTAGGGATAGAGAATGGGAGAGACCTGGGTCTCGAACCAGCTGTACCTGTGTTAGCCGGGTGACTTCAGGGAAGCGTGTGGAAGGTTTTATCCTTCTGAGTCTCAAAGATGAAAGGCCTGGTCTTTGTACCCTGAGAATACACAGAAAACGGGGCAGGAAACGACATTAGTAAATAGCTACATCCCTGTGTGATAAAGACTGCAAAGATCCAGTGAGAACAGTCTCAAGGTGAGGCACACAGCTGGGGCTGGGGGAGGGCAGGAAGTCTCCTGTGCTCTCTGGGTTTCAGTTTCTCAGCTGTGCAATGGACTTCTGTGTCTTGGTAAAATACACCAGAGTCATACTTCAGTTCCAAACCAAGACCCTGCTGTGGCTTGCACCTATCTATTTGCCAGTGGAAAAGGAAGCTTGATAACTCTCACCATCTTTCTACCTAGGACTCTTGTGAAGCAAGGCTCTTGCTACACATCACCCCCCCTACCATCCTCCCCACCCCCCGCTGCCCACCCCATTTCACATCCACATCATTTCTTGCCTCCCCATGATGATTTTCAAGTGTGTGTGTGTGTGTGTGTGTGTGTGTGTGTGTGTGTGTGTTGGGGATCTAGGATTTCATGCTTGCTAGCTCTACCTCTGAAATGCACCCTCAGCCCACCTTTCTGTGTAAAAGTGCTAAGCCCACAGAATTGAGATTTGCTGGATCTGTAGAAGCAGGTTCCAGCTGAGCCCACAGAGTCCAGAATTACCCGGAGAAGACAAAGAGCAAAGAGTAAAGAGTGGAAGGGAAGGGATCAGAAAAGCTGGAGGCAAATGTTCTCAGCTCCTGAAGCAATCCCAGCCAGGCCTGCGCAGAGATGGGAGGACGGGAACGCCTTGACAGCCCAGAGGTTCGGGACTACTTGATACTATATGGGGATGAAGAAAGCCAGAAAAAGAAATTCTCTCTTTTTTTGCCTTTCTTTAAGCAGCCATATTTATTTATCAGAAGCTCTGTCTTTTAGGAGACAAAGTCAAGATGAAATTAAGAAAAGAATGCAGACTTCCTAAATAATTAGAGAGCCAGAGCCATGGCTGCAGAAACCCATGTTCCTGTCAAGGGTACAGTTAAACTGCATTTCTCATTCATTAACGTCCATAGTCATTCATTCACGCAGCGATGATAGCCTTGGGTGGAATACGAAGTTGCACCGTCTGATTCCAGTAAGCATTTCCTAAGTATCCATCCTGTGCCAGACGCTGGACTCCATCCTAGAATTAAAATTAAGGTGAGTACAGCTTCTTACCAATGGAGCTTATTGTCTAGTCAATCTGCTAATAGAATGTCTTTATGCTTAGGATATCCTAAGCATTCCACTGAACAGACATTATTCTTGCTTGAGAATCTGTCGGTTCTCTGGCCTTGTTGGGAGAATAAATCCAGAGGATTTATTTTGGAGTCTTGGCAGTTCAGCTTTGAGCTCACAGTATTTGTGACTGAGAGAGAAAAATGGTCTGTTTGCCTATCTCTTCCCCACAGGTTTAACAATGCACCTGGCTGGGTCAGGACCATCCACATCGTTCTCCAAGTGAGGTGTTACACATGCACAGTCATTTTTCTGGCTTTCTAAAAAGCTTGATCCAACCCTCCAATTTCCTACCTTTCTCTTCCACCTGTCGTGTTTAATAATTAGGCTGCTTAATAACTGCTGTTGGTGGGGAGGAGGGGAAGGAAGATAGAGATTGCTACTGCTTACAAGACCCTGGGGAATGTAAGAGCTTCTGTTGCCAGAGCCATCCTGTTCTGAACAACTCCCTGGGCACATTGCAAGCAAAAAGGCTGCTCTTTCCTGCTCTAGACTTGACTGAGCCTGGTTCATTCAGCACTCCAGGGCCTTACCAAGGGACCGGCTTTGGTTCCTGTCCCCGACTCATGTTGTTTCTACTCTGGGGTGTTTTCCTGATAGCATTTGATCCATATTTTTCAAGAACTCACTGGGCCTGAAAGTCAGCACAGGTGAGACAGAGGATAAGGGAAATAGAAGACAACCCAGGCAGCTGTGACAATGTAGGGAAGCCAGGAGGCCTCGTTCTAGAGCACATGCCTGCTCACGTGCACTCAGGCATGGGCTTCAGGACCAGTGATGAGTATTTACCCAGGGGAGTGGAACCAGAGAGAGCTGAAGATAGGGAGGAAGATGAGTGGACAGTCAGAGAGACCTACATGTACACAAAGAAGCCACGTAGTGTGGGGGAGGGACACTGGTTTCACGTCACACATATGTGGGTTCAGATGCCAGCTGCTCTGTTGACTAGCAGATGATCTTAGGTAAAACATTTAACATCTCTAGCTTTGGTTCTTATCATTATAAAATGCAGCCAATAATTCTTTTTTTTTTTAAAAGTACCCATTTATTTTGGGGGCTGGATGAATCAGTGGTTAAGAACACTAGCTGCTCCTCCAGAGGACCAGGGGTTCAATTCCCAGCACCCACATGGCAGCTCACACATGTCTGTAGCTCCAGTTCCAGTGTTTTTGACATCCTCACAGACATACATGCAGGCAAGAAAACAACAAACATAAAATAAATTATATATGGAAAATATTGATTTTGTTTGTGTTGAGTGTACCACATGTGTGCAGGGGGCCATGGCAGCCAGAAGAGGACACAGGCCCCTTGAAACTGGACTTAACAAGCAGTTGTGAGTCTTTTGGGTACTAGGAACCAAACCCATATCCATATCTTCTACACGACCAGTAAATACTCTTAACCACTGAGCCATGTCTTCAGTCCAGTTAATAATTCTTATCTTTCATAGACAGTTTTGGGAACTGATGATATATTATGCCAAGTTATTTGCATGCACTAGACACTCAGTAAGCAGTATTTTGTTTTGTTTTGTTTTTTCTTTTTTTTTGAGACAGGGTTTCTCTGTATAACCTTGGCTGTCCTAGAACTCACTCTGTAGACCAGGCTGGCCTCGAACTCAGAAATTCGCCGGCCTCTGCCTCCCAAGTGCTGGGATTAAAGGTGTGTGCCACCATGTCCGGCTCGGTAAGCAGTATTAAGGCTTGGTAAAGAGGCTCTCCTGTGGTTCCAGCCACTCAGGGAGATGGGGGTGGAAGTTTACTTGAGTCTAACACCTGGGCCAATTCATCCTAAAACAAACAAACGGGTAGGGAACAGGAAATAAATGCCACCTGGTACTATTTTTTGACGGCCTTTCTGTACTAGGTACTGAGCTGGGTTTGGGGTGTGTGTATAGAAAACGTGTTGTGACAAATAGGATTGTCTGTTGAACGGTCCCAAGAGTTCTTTTCAGGGTTACCTGGTAAAAGATTAGTGTGCTGTTTCTCAAACCTAAACTTGTTGGACAAGGTGCGCTAAAAGCCACTAGCTGAGTGTTCACAGCACTTTGGCCACCAGGCTGCCTAGAACACCAAAATATTTATCCTTCCTAGAAAAGTTCCTCTCAATTTGACCCATACAAAGAAAGCAACAGAGGGTCACTCTCAAGTGAGCTGCTGTATGCTCATCCAACTGCACCCCAAGTGGTCCCACTTTCTTTTTTTTTATGTTATTTTTTTTCCAACTTTTATTAGATATTTTCTTCATTTACATTTCAAGTGTTATCCAGAAAGTTCCCTATACCCTCCCCCCTCCCGGCCCTGCTCCCCTACCCACCCGCTCCCACTTCTTGGCCCTGGCGTTCCCCTGTACTGGGGCATATAAAGTCTGCATGACCAAGGGGCCTCTCTTCCCAATGATGGCCAACTAGGCCATCCTCTTCTATATATGCAGCTAGAGACATGAGCTCAGGGGGTATTAGTTAGTTCATGGTTATTCTTCCACCTAGAGGGTTGAAGACCTCTTCAGCTCCTTGGGTACTTTCTCTAGCTCCTTCCTTGGGAACCCTGTGTTCCATCTAATAGCTGACTGTGAGCTTCCACCTCCATGTTTGCCAGGCATTGGTATAGTTTCCCCCGAGACAGCTATATCCGGGCCCTTTCAGCGCTATCTTGCTGGCATATGCTATAGTGTCTATGTTTGGTGGCTGATTGTGGGATGGATCCCTGGCAGCCGCAATCATTGGGTCCATCCTTTGGATTCAGCTTCACACATGATCTCTGTAACTCTTTCAATGTGTGCTTTGTTCTTAATTCTAGGAAGGGGTGATGTGTCCACATTTTGATCTTCCTTCTTCTTGAGTTTCATGTGTTTAGTAAATTGTATCTTGGGTAGTCTAGGTTTCTGGGCTAATATCCACATATCAGTGAGTACATGTTATGTGGGTTCTTTTGTGATTGGGTTACTTCACTCAGGATGATGGCCTCCAGATCCATCCATTTGCCTAGGAATTTCATATATTTATTGTTTTTAATAGCTGAGTAGCTGCTGTATGCTCATCCAACTGCACCCCAAGTGGTCCCACTTTCAAACAGGATCCAATAACAGTATGGTTCTGTAAAACTGCCCCTTTTTCAAGTTTCACCTATACCAGTGATGCCATTAGTACCAAGTCTTTGACCAGACCAAAAGGCTACCTGTTTCTCTTGCGTAAACAGTGACTATGATCCTGCATGAGAAACACTGTAGTAAAAGTTATTCCACAGGGCCTTCTTGGAGAAGGTGATATTTGAGGTAAACTTTGAAGAGAGTGTTGGTGAGGAGGTGTGGGGGTGCCTCTGTTTGGGGGTCAGTCTGATCAAATGGAAGAGCATATGAAAAGAGAGGACTTCTACATCCTGCTTGTTTAAAGTGTTGGAATTTGTAGTCATGAGACAGGAGATGAATCTGGGAGGTAGGCTAGACTTTGAGGGCTGTGATACAAAAATTATTTTGGAATTTAAAAAGTAATCAAAAACACTTGAGGCAGATGTGCGCCTTAGGCAGATTCTTCAACAGCTGTGTGAGTTCCAAGAGCAGGCTGGAAGCAATGATCCTGGTAGAGGTGCTGCATGTATAAAGCAGGTTAATGCATGCAGAAGATCAGAAAGAGGAGATTTTCTATATAATACGACAGGGCTGAAAGAAAATTCAGCGATCTGCAGTTCTTTCTTTTATAATGGAAGCAATTAAAGACCAAAGAGACCTCTTGACTTCCCATTATTTGACTTTCTGTACTCCCAATCCCTCTCAGCTTCCCAAGGAAATGCCAAGAAAGTTCAGATGACATGGCCAGTTTTCAAGGTCTTTTTCTCTAGGTGTGTTGTTCTTGGTCTTTGGAAGTATTAGAAGGGGATAGGAACAGGGGACTTCTAATTAGGTGGAGATTAGGAAAAGGATGACAGGAGACAATAGGAGTCTCTTTTCCTTCTTCTGTGGTCTCTGGACACATTTTAGAGGAATGTGGGTTTTATCTGTAGAGTTGTAGCCTCTAGCATGTTAATTTATTTGTAGAAGACTTGACAAATGCTATTGTTTCCTATCAAATATAACACACCCAATTTACGAGTGTTTGAGAATACCTGGGATTCTCAAACCCAGTTGGGCCTACAATGTACACAAAGAGGCAGAAATTCATTCTGATGCAGAGTTTGTGGCTGAAGACAAAGCCTGGGCTGTTTCCATTCCTGTTCGATCTGACACCAATCAATGACAAGTTGGCATGGATTGGATAGATCACTGGAGATGCTCACTAAATAATTCTGTGCTTCTAGTAGTACTTAACAGAGAGGGAAACTGAGGCCCAAAGAGACTATACATAAGGACACAAAGTAAGGTAGCATGACTCAGGTTCAGGACCCAGAAATGCCTGATTTCAACTCCCTATGCTTCCTACTACACCTGTTCCCCTCTTTAGTAATTGGCACAGGGACTTGCCAACATTTGTACTGTAACTCTAACTTGTGCAAGCCCCATGGCTAGATGATTTCAAGTCATTGTCTAGACATAGGATATATTCAACTTTTTTATTTGGTAGGTAATTTTTTATTAAAGATTTAATATTCATACGCACATATAATGTGTTTGGACTGAATCTATCTCCTATTCCCATTCCTTCAGTCTTTCCCCTATCCTTCTATTTCCCCTCTAGCTGTATATGCTCTCTGTCCTTTTTAAAATTTAATACCTACAGAGTCCATTTATTGCTGTCTGGCTGTGCGTGTGTGCAGGACTGTCTGCTGGAACATGAGTAGCCACTTGGGGTCTACAGCACTGAAGAAAGAGATTCTTTCCTCCAGCAGCCATCAGATGCCAACAGCTCCTCAGATAGGAATTGGACTTCTTGAATCCTTTCCCCATCCAGGCTGGGGTTTTGTTTGGCTTGATCTTATATAAGTCTTGTGAATACAATCCTAGCCTTTGTAAGTTTATGTATGCTGCAATATCTGTAGACATCCATTCCATCTGGCTCTTAAAATATTTCTGCCCAGTCATCCATGATGAGCAGCTGAGCATTGGGGTGTGTGTGTGTGTGTGTGTGTGTGTGTGTGTGTGTGATATAGATGTCCCATTTAAAGCTGAGAACTCTACAGTTCTCTTATTTTCTACACATTGACCAGTAGTTACTATCTATTGTAAAAAGGTTTTTAAGTGAGGGAGTTGAAAGAGACACTAATCTCTGGCTATAAAGATAAGAATTTAGGGAACCGTTTTTTTACTATGTCCATTCAGCAGAATAATTCTACTAGGTTCTTCCCTAGGGCCTATGACCTAGCCAGTCATAGGGTTTTTGGTTCAGTTAATGGTACCATACAGGTTCCATCTTTTGGAATGGGCTTTACATCCAAATAGAGGGTTGTAGCTTGGAGTTTTTCAAAGCCTCCTTTTAAATGCTTTAACCTTCCTTCTAGCCCATCACCCACTAGAGGTAGTGGTGAAAAAAATTTATTAGGGAACAGGGAAGTGGACCTGTTTAGAAATGGTTCTTTGGAGCAAATCCCATCTGCATCATTATCAGGAAATCAGCAGTTCAGTTCACAGGTCAGCAGCAGCAGCTCGAGCCACTCACAAACACTTCTGGGATATACCAGCAGTACAGTTCAGTAGCGTTGGGATAGCAGCAGAGGTGGCACCAGCTAGCAGGAACAGCCAGGCCTCAGCAGAATCAGCATGAGTCCGCAGAAGGGATTTGGACCAGCAGGGATGCCAGGAGAAGTTGTTTGCTATGCCTTTCTCAGTGAAGCAAAGATTAGCTTTGAGACCAAAAAGAGTTAGAGAACTAGCTCTACACGAAAGTTCCTCTCACAGTCCATTGAGTCCTAGTTATATACTCCTTCCAAACATCACGTGTCCTCCATGTGTCTTGCCTCAGGATGTGAGTCTGACTTAGCAAAGCTCTACATGAGTCTGTCTCGGCTGACATCACGCTGCCAATCAGCCCGAGATCACGGAAGCGGCAAGAAGCTGCAGCAGCACACCACCAGAAGTTTTTTGGTGCCTTTCTTTCTACCGAGTCCTGACAAATGGAACTCAACTACACCGTGTAAGGTGAACTGCCACAGGCCCTCTGGGTCCCGTCCCCTGCCTGCGTGGGTAGAGTTCTCTTGAGGAAGTGGGCAAAGATTCACGACACACAAGGAAGTGTGTAATATCTGAGTGTAATTTGTTAAATTGAGCATCAGACTTTTATACAGAAGAAAATGGGGAAGTTAGGTGACACACCAGCAAGATAACAAAACAGTAATACAAGTGGGGAAGGACTGGCAAGAACCAGCTGGGATAAGATTCAAGGTTAATAACTGGGATCAAAAACAATCCCACCGGGGCTGGTGAGATGGCTCAGCGGGTAAGAGCACCCAACTGCTCTTCCGAAGGTGATAAGTTCAAATCCCAGCAACCACATGGTGGCTCACAACCATCCGTAATGAGATCTGGCTCCCTCTTCTGGAGTGTCTGAGAATAGCTACAGTGTACTTACATATAATAAAAATAAAATAAATCTTTAAAAAAAAAAAAAAAAACAATTCCACCTGAGGTCAGATTAAACTTAGGAGCCAGGGGCAAGGGCTTCATGCCCCTCATGCCCCTGTAGTCCACCTTCCCCCTAGGCCATTGTAAATACTTGTATCTGGGTGTAACTCAGCTAGCTATAGTTCTAAGTATCTAGTCTGGTTCCTTCTCAGGTTGCAAACTTCCTTATTCCTAGGTAGTGGTGAATTCCTGTGTAGGGCAGTGACTTAGCTATACATGCTCAAGGTTGGATCAAGGACTGCCAAGGATCTAACTTGGCTATATGTTAAAATATGAATCCTTAGAAGCACTTATAATGAAGCAATATTAGGGGAAAGCACACAGATCTGTTTACTAACTAAATCAAGGACGTTGGAGCATTCTTTATACAGGATGCCACAATTCCAGGAGACTAAAGTCCCAGACTTTTTGCTCTGTCACGCAGGTTGCTACTGGAGTGGATGTAGCAGTGAACCAATACAATGTTGCTGGCAAAGAATCCTTCATCATGTGTCTTTTCATGTGCCTGGTTTAGAAGAACATCCTTTCACCTGTGTTTGCTTCAGGAAAAAAACTCCTTCATGTGTTTGCCTCAGCAAAACACCATCCAACACATTTCCAAAGAACCCTTAAGTTTCCACTTCAGAGGGTAGTTTATTATTCCAGTAACTTTTGTGTCACTATTGCACTAGTGAGTGTGTCTTGCCAGGCCAGTCATCATAACTTTCATGATTCACAGCTGGGAAAGACTGATGGTGACCTTTCTCTTCTGATAGTGTGCATAGAACCTTTCAAAACCACAAAAGCTAGCCAGTATAGGAAGGTAGTGTCTAGGTTGTACCAACTTGCTTTTTTTTTTTTTAAGCATAGTCTTATTATCCAATAGCCCAGGCTAGCCTTGTACTTGTAATCCTTCTATCTCTGTCTCCTAAGTGCTGAGATTCAGTCTTATTCTTTTGGTCTTCTGACTCAAACATGGACTATATATATTTACTTCTCTACACATTTTCATGAGTGTAGATACATAAACAAGCTATCCATAACTGGAGATGGGGGTTTTGTAGTAGAGTTCTTACCTTTCCTGTGTGAGTCTCTGTTTTATTTCTTCATAAAGCCACATTGATGGGCTTCCATGACCGAGACAAGTACTGGGGACCCTTCGAGCCTCTACTGTTTCCTAGTGGCTCATGACAACTGCACAGCTTCCCAGGGGTTGTGTATAACTGGTCAAATTGAGATCATGCATCCAAGAGTATTTTACAAGTTACGTATATTCTGTCCATGCTAGTTATTAAGAAATCTTATGCGACATGGAGATTATATTGTGCAGGGATGGACTGGATATTTCTTTTTTGGAAGCTAAGATTTATTTTTCCCACCTCTCCCCTCAGTTTTTCTTTTATCTTGTTTTCATTCATTCATTCATTCATTCAATCATCTGTTTGTCTGTTTGTTCTGGTGCTGGACTCAAGCACAGTGTCTTATGCACACTAAGCAAGTGCGCTACTACTGACTGGAGTCTTGTCTAGTTGCCCAATTAGGTCTTGAACTCACTTATAATGAAAGCAGGCCCTGAGTTTACAGAGTTTCCTTCTTCTCTGTCTTGGTCTTCTTAGAAGCTGGAATTAGGCACTTGAACCACTAGATATGGCTGGATGTTTGTCATAATGCTTTGAAAGAACAGACGTGGAGACATACATATCTGTGTTTTGGACAGGGGCTAATCATGGAGGTTGCTGATTTAGTTCATAGCAAGTGGTGTCAGGTGCTCATGTATTAGGGACTTTTTAAATGCCCAAGTAGCCTGGGCCCCTAAGAACCTCTTTCTTCTTCTAGTAGTCTCTGTCCTCTAGGCTACCCTGATGATTAATCTGAGGAGCTGTGTTACTCACATCTGTCACCAAAGCACAAGACTCTAACCACAATGGAAACAAGAATCTTCCCAACATCCCCTGGGCGTCCAGAGTCTGATGGTATTTCCCATTACCATATAAGGAGGTTTAACTTAGAGAATATGACCTAAGAAGTGTAGTGCCTCCTTCGTCGTTTAAAGCAGTTCTTGATTTAATACTTTGCTTTTTTTTCTCTTTGCAGCTGACAGCTCAAGTAATTCTGAACTGGTGACTGGTTTTTTTGTTGTTTGTTTGTTTGTTTGTTTTGCTTTTTGTTTTAAAAAAACTAACAACAACCAGAGTCAGAACTATTCAACCATTCTTCAGCTTCCCATACTGTGTGTCTATAGATAACAGGCATATATATTATTTACTTTTGTTTACTTCTCCTCAAACGGAAATCTATTAATTTCCCAATATATTTTACAGAATGACTTGCCTATTGCCAGCACAGGGAGGGTATATTAATCCTTACACTCCACAGTGTTAAAGATAGAAAATAATGGGAACCAGAAGAAATTGAAGGGCCAAGACAAGTCATTTGTCTCTGATGTTCACCCTAAACTACTTCGGAAATGCTAGCAGTGAATTAAACCCTGAACTCTAGATGGCTGACCTAAATCACACTTTACTAAAGAGACTCTTTAGTTTCTTAGCAAAAATTGCACTTTATGTCTAGGTTGAGGGAGCTTCATGAAGGCATGAGTCAAGTGGCGTGAACTTCGCTCCGTCTCCTCTGAGGATAAAGAGTCAACATTATCTCTTTATGCTCAGAAGCCTCTTCAGAAGAAGACAAAGGGAGGCCACAGCCTGGCCTAAGATACTGACACGTGATACATGTCTAGAAAAGAAAAGCTGGCTTGGAAGAAGAACAAGGAGAGCTTTCCTTGCTCATAAAGCAAACCTGGACCTGTGCTTTATGGATGGTGGAAGGGCCAAAGTCAACATGTAAGCCCCACTTGCCCAAGGACAGATAGTTTCCTGGAATGTTGGAGGCTATTGTTCATGGGGACTAACGAGCCATGCATTTTGGATCCCCTAACCAAGTTTGATTGACCCAACTGCACCAGATCTGCTTGATTATGTGTACACAGGAGATATGTAGGCAGGAAATACATCTGGATGTATGCTTGCCCCTGATTGGATGTAGGTGAGAGGCACTCAGACAGGAAGTACATCAGGATATGTGCTTGCCTCTGATTGGAGCAGATGAGAAATACACTGTTCCTTTTTAAGGGTTACCTTTATAAGCCCCTGAAAAATGTAACCCAGTGTCATTTTTCTGGAAACCCAGGAAATAATGATAGGAAATAAACCTGGCCAGAGTCCATCATCCTGGCCAGTATTTAATTAAAGCTTGCTTCAAATTTGGCTCAATAACCATTGAACTGGTCTTTCTCTCCCGAATCTCGGGTTTATCAGATGGGAATCCTTGTATCCATGTTAATCACTTACCTAGTAACTAGTTTTCCTATGAGGTAATTTGAGAGCTCAGGGCAACTAATCTCATAACAGAATAGAGATTATTGATAATGAATGTTGTTCACACATTGGATGTCACACATTGATTCTACCTAGTTATTGTCCAAGTTATACATTTGGTCATGTAAATTAACAAATGTCCAAAATTCTTTGACACTTAAAAAGGGAGATTATTTACTTATATAATGAAGAGAAAATTTGAACAAATTAGGACTCTAATGAGTGGCTGGAGGCGTGGCTCAGTGGTTAAGAGCACTGGCTGCTCTTGCAGAGGGTCTGGGTTTGGTTCCCAATATCCACATGGTGGCTCAAAACCACCTGTAACTCCAGTTCCAAGGCATCTCATTCACATACACGCCTGCAGGCACTCACCTATACACTAAAAATAAGTCATTAAAAAAAAGACTATTATAGGGCCTGGAGAGATGTCTAAGAGGTTAAGAGTACAGGCTTTTCTGTCATAGACTCTCAGTGCAATTCCCAGCACCCACGTGGCTGCTCACAACTGTCTGGATCTGGAAGAAATTAAAAAATAAAACAAAACAAAACAAAAATAAGTCAATTTTGTGTTGTCCATATACTAACTAAAGCATAGTCAAATTCCTAGTGGCCAATCTGCCAAAGGAAGGGGAGTCTTTCTCTACCTTGACCCCTGCCAGAAACAATCAACTGTGGACAGTCATTGAGAGCAGGGAGAGGAGCAGGGACAGCTCTCCAGCACCCATGCCACCACCAGCACAGCTGGTAAGGGGCACCATAAAACATTCCTAAGTTCAGAGCCATCTCTTCAGGCCTTCCATTACCACCCCATTTTTCTGTATTTACTTTTCAATTTTTTAAATATAACAAGTCATAGGAAACTCCCTATTGTAGATATCATGTCATTTCTAAGCCATTTGTGACTAAGTGGACCATTTAGCTGCTTTCAAAGAACCATACTATATGTCTTGCTAATATTTAAGAAACTTGAGAGTTTTAATCATTAACAGGTATTAATTTTGCAAAGTGTTTTTATATATGTACAAGTATATCTTTGTATTTCTACAAGATAGAACAGAACATAAATTTTATTTTAGCTTCCCATTTTATATAATATAGAAGAGTTAATCTAGTAGACACAAGGAAACTAATTTATAGTTTCACCTTTTCTCTCCTATAGATGGAATCTCTAATGTAGGAAAGAAAAGGAGGAGCACCCAGTAACGTTAGGTTCTCTGAGTTGGTAGCACCTGAGATGGCTAACTACTGTTAGTCCCAGCCTGCCTTCTACACCAGCAGCCAAGTCATCACCAGCCTTTAAAAGGTCGCGCCATCACAGCCTGCCCTCTACCTCTCTGACTCTCCCTGTTGGTCTTTTTCTCTCTTGCATGAGATCTGTTGCATGGTGTGTTCTTTGTCACATTCCTTGGCCCCCAATTGATTTACCAAGGTCCTCTGCTTACATGAACTCTAGCAACTCCATCTTGTTTTCAGTCACTGGATCTTTCCCCACTAACATCCAGAAATATCCAGCATGGCCCTATGCCATTCTTCATAGTGGCTCCTCAGCCAATGTTGATTTTGGAAATCAGAAAACAATGTACCAGACTGGCACTGGGCAGTGGTGGCGCATGCCTTTGATCCCAGTACGTGGGAGGCAGAGGCAGGCAGATTTCTGAGTTCTAGGCCAGCCTGGTCTACAAAGTGAGATCCAGGACAGCCAGGGCTACACAGAGGAACCCTTTCTTGAAAAAAACCAATATATATATATATATATATATATATATATATATATATATATATATATATATATACCAGCAGAGTGGTCCTTTGATACCCTGAACTAGAGCAATAATTATTTATTTATTTATAATTATTTTTGGATGTCTTTTATATATTTTTAATTTTTTAAAAAATTAGATATTTTCTTTATTTACATTTCAAATGCTATCCTGAAAGTTCCCTATACCCTGCCCCCCGCCCTTCTCCCCTACCCACTCACTCCTACTTCTTGGCCCTGGCGTTCCCTTATACTGGGCATATAAAGTTTGCAAGACCAAGGGGCCTCTCTTCCCAATGATGGCTGACTAGGCCATCTTCTGCTACATATGCAGCTAGAGACATGAGCTCTGGGGGTTCTGGTTAGTTCATATTGTTGTTCCACCTATAGGGTTGCAGACCCCTTCAGCTCCTTGGGTAATTTCTCTAGCTCCTCCATTGGGGGTCCTGTGTTCCATCCTATAGATGACTGTGAGCATCCACTTCTGTATTTGCCAGGCACTGGCATAGTCTCACTCCAGATAGCTATATCAGGGTCCTTTCGGCAAAATCTTGCTGGCATATGCAATAGTATCTGGGTTTGGTGACTAATTATGGGATGGATCCCGAGGTGGAGTAGTCTCTGGATAGCCCATCCTTTCATCTTAGCTCCAAACTTTGTCTCTGTAACTCCTTCCATGGGTATTTTGTTCCCTATTCTAAGGAGGAATGAAGTATCCACACTTTGGTCTTCGTTCTTCTTGATTTTCTTATGTTTTGCAAATTGTATCTTGGATAGTCTAAGTTTCTGGGCTAATATCCACTTATCAGTCAGTGCATATCAAGTGACTTCTTTTGTGATTGGATGATATCCTCCAGATACATCCATTTGCCCAAGAATTTCATAAATTCAATGATTTTAATAGGTGAGTAGTACTCCATTGTGTAAATGTACTACATTTTCTGTATCTTTTCCTCTGTTGAGGGACATCTGGGTTCTTTCCAGCTTCTGGCTATTATAAATAAGGCTGCTATGAACATAGTGGAGCATGTGTCCTTATTACAAGTTGGAACATCTTCTGGGTATATGCCCAGGAGAGGTATTGCTGGATCCTCCAGTAGTACTATGTCCAATTTTCTGAGGAACCGCCAGACTGACTTCCAGAGTGGTTGTACAAGCTTGCAATCCCACCAGCAATGGAGGAGTGTTCCTCTTTCTCCACATCCTCTCCAACATCTGCTGTCACCTGAAGTTTTGATCTTAGCCATTCTGACTGGAGTGAGGTGGAAATCTCAAGGTTGTTTTGATTTGCATTTCCCTGATGATTAAGGATGTTGAACATTTTTTCAGGTGTTTCTCAGCCCTTTGGTATTCCTCACTTGAGAATTCTTTGTTTAGCTCTGTACCCCATTTTTAAAAAAGATTTATTTATTTATTTTTATGTATATGGGTACACTGTAGCTGTACAGGTGGTTGTGAGCGTTGGTGGGAATTGAATGTAGGACCTCTGCTCTCTCCTGTCGTCCTGCTCGCTCCAGCATCAGATCCCATTACAGATGGTTGTGAGCCACCATCTGGGTACTGAGATTTGAACTCAGGACCTTCGGAAGAGCAGTCAGTGCTCTTATCTGCTTAGCCATCTCACCAGCCCGTGTACCCCATTTTTTAATGGGAATATTTGAATTTCTGGAGTCCAGCTTCTTGAGTTCTTTGTATATATTGGATATTAGTCCCCTATCAGATTTAGGATTGGTAAAAATCCTTTCCCAATCTCTTGGTGGCCTTTTTGTCTTATTGACAATGTCTTTTGCCTTACAGAAGCTTTGCAATTTCATGAGGTCTCATTTGTCAATTCTTGATCTTACAACACAAGCCATGGCTGTTCTGTTTAGGAATTTTTCCCCAGTGCCCATATCCTTGAGGCTTTTCCCCACTTTCTCCTCTATAAATTTCAGTGTCTCTGGTTTTATGTGGAGTTCTTTGATCCACTTAGACTTGAGCTTTTTACAAGGAGATAATAATGGATCGATTCGCATTCTTCTGCATGATAACAGCCAGTTGTGCCAGCACCATTTGTTGAAAATGCTGTCTTTTTTCCACTGGATAGTTTTAGCTCCCTTGTCAAAGATCAAGTGACCATAGGTGTGTGGATTCATTTCTGGGTCTTCAATTCTATTCCATTTATCTACCTGTCTGTTGCTGTACCAGTACCATGCAGGTTTTTTTTTTTTAAATCACAATTGTAGAGTAACAATCTTTAAGTCAAGATCTCTCCAACTTTCCTTTGTTTCATTCCAAAGAGGGGAGGGACTCTCTTATCTAACTTAAGGAAGTTCTCTCACACAAAATGTAATTGTCTTGAACCTCCTTCCAGAAACCTGTTATCAAGGAACTGTAAAATCAGAGAACAGGAATGAGGACTGATGAATGTTACCACACCTAGGCAGTCTTTGTAACAATTACTGTCTGCTCCTTAAGCCTATTCAATTCCTACAAAAATCATTAACTACATAAGGTGTGGTGGCACATGCCTTTAAGTAGGCAGATCTCTGTGAAGCCAACCTGGTCTACATAGTGAGTCCCTGGACTGGACAACCAAGGTTACATAATGAGACTGTCTCAAAAAAAACAAAAACAATCATTAACTACTTTTAAAACTGTCTACATTTCTGTATTTCCCTGTCTCCTGTGAAGAGAGGGTTACAATCCTCTGAGCCTCCTTGGGCTGCTGGATAATTACTCTGCTATAATATACACTGATAAATTAATAAATGTGAAAGCCAGCTTTCTCCTGTTAATCTATTATCTGTTTATTTCAAACATTTAGCACTTGAACCTTCCCAGGGGAAGAAGCAATCAGTGTTTTTCTCACCTGCTGTTCAGTTTACAGCTGCTGCCGCTGCGCTGCCGCTGCTGCGTGGCCGGGCTCCTTTGGGCTACAGGGGCTCCCGCTCTGCTGACTTCTGAGTCCTCAGGAAATGTAAAGTGTCCAACTTCTCTCTCTCTCTCTCTCTCTCTCTCTCTCTCTCTCTCTCTCCCAACCCCCTGTGGGCCACAGGAAACAAGGCTGTCATTGAGCATTGAGCTTGCTTTCTTCCTATCACCTATCTCTTCTAATGACTTCAAACCACCGTGGCATAAACATATCTGTAGTGTCATCTGCTCTAGATGTGCAGAAGACATATTGGCCTCCTTTATTTTAGAGTTTTGAGTCTGTTGTTTTGTTTTTTTTTTTTTCCTATTAGCTAGAAAGGATGTTCAGGGGCTGGGGAAGGTTGGTTTTCTTGAAGACCACACATCCCTCTACCTCAAATATCTGAGAATGGGACTCTTGCAGAGACCAGAGGGAGGAGTTTCTGTGAACCAGTCTTATTTGGACCTCATTGGTTAAGTTCAAAAGAGTTCCCAGATGTTAAAAAGACTCTTTCACCTAAATTAAGGCATTATGTTTGCTTATCTTGTTTAGAATCTCAGAAAGTAATACATATACATATGCACATGCATATATATATATATATATATATATATATATATATATATATATATATATATATTATACATCATATATACCTACACCTACACCTACACATACAACACCCCATGTACTCTGACAGAGCATGCTTGGGTCTGTACTTCAGGAGGCTATCGTGAAGGATATGGTGCTGACTGCAGAAGAGAGGATATAGTTAATGTCTCTTTTTTGTTGTTGTTGTTGTAATGTTCCTGCCTTTGTGCTGAGTGCCTTAGGCTCTTCAAAGCCTCTGGACAGTTCTTGGGACTGATAATGGATAATTGATCTACATATGGCCAAATGAAAGCTCTGAGAGGGCACACACTACCCTGTTTTCCTTGCTGCCATGATAAAATACTTGACTGACACAGCTTAAAGGAGGAAGGATTTGCTCTGTCTCTTGCTTTGAGGATTTCAGTCCACGGGAGCTGGGAAGGCATGGGGAAGTTCACAGTGGCCAAGTATGTGGCAGAGGCTTCTCTGCTCTGGTAAATCAGAAAGCAAATTGCAAGCTAAAACTAGGAGGTGTGACCTTCAAAGGCCCACCCTAGTGATTTACTTCTGCCAATCAGGCCCTACCTTCTACAGGCTCCACAGGCTGGGAACAAGTGCCCAAGACATTTCAGATAGACACCTGTTCAAAGATTACACAGGGAAGTGACAGGCGGAGAATCAAACCTAGGGTGATCTAATACCAAAGCTTTCATTTAAAATGTTAGCACTAGCCTCACACCTGGGCCAATAACTGCCTCTAAGACCCCTGGGCTGAAGTGATCTTCTTCTTAGCAGCTTTGGCTGTAGGTGTGTGCCACCACACTGGCTAGCCACAAACTTACTTTGCTATCTACATGACTTCAGTATACAGCCCTTGGACCGTACCCCAGCTTTTCTAGGAGTGAGAGCCACTAATTAGTCCACGTTATGACAGGACCAATTACAAACCCAAGATCTCTGGCTTGAGTCCTTTTGCTCTCTTCCCAATGTCCCGGCCACTATGTTTGTTTTTCTGCTTGGCAGGTGTGAGAAGAAACTATAAGGGGTGTAACAAAGCTTTCTTGTTTCCTCTAATAAAGTCCAGGCACAGGGCACTTGGTGACACCTGTACTTTTCAACATTGTGTAATCTAAAGCAGGAGAAGTGAGTTCCAGGCCAGCCTGGGTTTCATGTAGCAACGAGGCAGGGCAGACAACAGAAATGGACAATTTTGGGGACGTGAGACGGGAAAGGGGCCCTTCACACACCCAAGTCTGAGGCTTCTGCCAGCTGAAGAATCAAGAAAGGCAACCCAATTAACATTTCCTAAGATGATTACTGACATGGAGACAATATATGTTTTTTTTAATATATAGAGTTGTTTTCAAGTAAAACATATAAACAGCAGTGAACCATGCTTAAGAGCTAAATAAATGTCTGTGGCCTTTCTTCTCCCCTAGCTGTAAACCTGCAATTTTCTAGGATTCTTTCCAGAAACTCCACTTACAGTAAAAGCCTTATCACCATTGTGAAAACCCGAAGCTCACGATTTTATCTTATCACATTGTAATCTAATCAAAGGCAGCTCCAGAGCTGCCCTATAATTTTATTTATCAAAAAAATATAGAAAGAAAATGTCTTAACAGTCTTTTGAAAACATAGCTTGAGAGCCACCAAAATGGTGCATGTGGCTCCTGCCAGGACACTTTCAAGGTGGCTCTCTTTTGAAAAGCCCTTACACAAGCCCGTGGTATGCCTCCTCCTCCTCCTCCTCCTCCTCCTTCTCTCTTTGAGACAGGGTTTCTCTGTGTATTCCTGGCTGTTCTGGAACTCACTTTGTAGACCAGGCTGGCCTAGAACTCAGAAATCTGCCTTTCTGTTCTTAATAAAACTCTAACCCTGCTGTATATACTGGCTCATCCTAAAATTCTTTCTGTGTGGAGAATCCAGATTTATCCAACTTGAGGTCCCTGGAAAGTTTGGGAAACTCCTTGGCTGCTGCCTGTAGCTCTGGGTTCTTTATCCTTGTTCTATTCTACAGAGACTGACAAGATCCCGTCACCAACAACCACCAAGTCACAGACATATCTGTGCTGCAAACCACGTAGCTATTTATTCTAGCCAGACTTGTATAAGACAAGGAAAATGAAAGCCCTTTGGCCTAAATAGCTGTTTCTCAAGATGTTCTTTCTCAGGGAGGCCTCCGTCTATCAGTACAGTATTTACTTAAACACCTTACCTGTCCACTTTTAACTCTGCTCCGCAAGTCTCAAGGGGACCAGTAAAAAAAAACAAAAATAAAAACAAAAAACAAATTTCAAACCAATCCATCTGCTTCCCATTTCCTGCGGAATGCTAAAAGGAGTCTTTCTAAGGCTGCTTAAAATATGTTCTGTCCTCTGGCCCGCCCCTTCAGAGAGCTCACTGTGTCCTCAGACCACCTCAGTAGCTTCCTCTCACACCTGGGGCTGCCTCTTTGCGCATGCTCTCTTTGAACAATGCTCACAGTTATTTCAGGCACTGGCCTTAGGTTTCTGCATTCAAAGGCACCTTTTTCCTCTTCTGTTTAGAGCACTTCCTCTGTCTCCTCCTTTGCCCCTTTCTCCTTTTGCAAACCGACCACTATCAACATTGGAGAGTGCCTGGTTCACTGGAGTCTGGGAAATGACCTTGGCAGGATGTAGAACTGTGCAGAAGCAAGGGCCGAAGCCTGCCTGGGGCTCAGCAGCTGCTCTTTGGACCTTCCCTCTGTTTTCCAGGCTGGAGCAGGGTAGAGTGGCACCTGTATTTAGTAAGCCAGTGTTTCCTTTCTAACTTTGAGCAATGGCTCCAGAGCCTAGCTACCCTTGACTTGGCTTCTTTCCGCTTAGCATCTGTTAAGTAGTGACCTTTGCTACCAATTAACCAGAGCAAAGCTTTATTCCCTTGCAAAGAACCACCAGATTGTAAACAAAATTGAGGTGGGGGGTGGGTTTGGAGGGTGTCAGTTGTGAGTGAATCCCAGGACTTCCAAAATCCTCAGCCTCTTTTCTGTGTTGGGAGCTGCAGCACTTCCTCTTGCTCAAGGATTTAAATTGATCTCTTGTCTGGAACAGATTACCAGACCCCACACTTGCCCCTAAATGTGCCATCTACTCCTGTATTTCAGGGTCCTGCCAAGAACAGGTTAGGCAAGCCGACAGCAGCTGCTACAGCCCTAATGCATTTCTCTAAATGTCAACAAGGAGAACTCCAGAGAGCTGCCTTTCTGCTCGGCTCCCAGCGTGCAGTAAGCCTTAGCTGTGGCATTTAGAAGGGCTTATGCTACCTTTAGAGACCGAATGTGTGCACACTCAGAGAGAGCAGCGAGGACCTCGCCACATGAACCAGGAGGATGAATGGCGATGGTTAGAGGAATATGCAATTATTTAACAGATGCCTGGTAAGCACCCATTGAGTGCTAATGAGGCTGGAGAGAGGGAGCATCAAGAGGACACGGGAAGGGAAAGAGACCCTTTGCCTGTGAGGTCTAGTTTCTCTTTCCTGATGGCAGAGCGAAGAAACTTCAACACCAAAATCGCCTGTAGAGATAGCATGTGCTTTCCGGACCATCTTAAACAAGAAGGTTAAGAACTCTTTGTTTAACTCTGTGCCCCACTTTTTAATGGGGATATTTGATTTTCTGGTGTCCACCTTCTTGAGTTCTTTATATATATTGGATATCAGTCCCCTATCTGATTTAGGATTGGTAAAGATCCTTTCCCAGTCCGTTGGTGGCCCTTTTGTCCTGTTGACAATATCTTTTGTCTTACAGAAGCTTTGCAACTT
>LR753163.1:15687-27607 GCA_902729485.2 Mus minutoides | reverse complement strand
GAGAAGAGAGGAGAAGAGAGGAGAAGAGAGGAGAAGAGAGGAGAAGAGAGGAGAAGAGAGGAGAAGAGAGGAGAAGAGAGGAGAAGAGAAGGGGAAAAAAGGAGACAAAAGCAATGATAAAGTAAGGACAATTCTATAATTTTAATAGAGCATGGAGGACACTTGTCAGTTGAAGAGAGAAACCCCAGAAATACAGTTACAGAAATATGCTTGGTTGATTTTGAAAAGGCACAAAGTAACTTAAGAAAAGATGAACATTATTTTACATAAATGTCTGGGAAATTTGAACACCTGCAGACAAATACTGGAATTCAATCTTTCCAAATTTTATACAACATTAACTGAAGTGTATCAAAGATGAATTATTAAAAAAAAAACATAAAGCAAAATCATCAAGCTATAGGAATGTCAAAATGTACTTAGATTGGACCCTTCTGAAAACATAATTATTCAGCAGAAATGTACTAGTCGTCATCAATGTTACGCGTTTATCTTATCTTTGAAACAGACTCTGACAAAATGAACTAACTGTTCAGAAAAACAAACAAAACATGAAATAATTCTAAGCATTCACATTTAATTCAGTAGATCCAGTAATTCATGAGAAGTAAAAATGACAGCCCCCCAAATTAGACACAGTATAATTTGGATTGTAACATATTAACAACTAATTATCTCTTGCCAGAGGTAAGGACTGTGATTGTGAATATAATTGAGCACAAAATACATTGCTCTAAAATGACAGAAAAAGACAAATTTTTAAGTTGTCTTCCAGAATCTTTCTGAGGGATAAAAAAAAATCTATGTTATAGATTATTAACTCTTATACTCACTGGGATATAGATGAGATAGCAAGTTGTTAAAATTTCTAAGAATTCTGCATGTGTATAAACTGTGTGATTTGATGACGACCACCCTCATTTATCCCCCTTCTGCTCAGTTTCTCCTGCCTGCTCCTGCCACCACTATTCTCTCCTAACTTCATGTGGTCTCTTTTGCTTTAACTCACTGGGTGTAAGCAGTTCTACAAGGATATGTATAGATACGGGCTCATCCACTTGAGAATGGGTGCCTCATTTAAAATTTTTTATCATATTTAAATTTTTTCTTTTTCTTTTTTAAAATTAATCATTTTATTCATTGACACTTCAAATGATTCCCCTTCCCCGTTATTTCTCCACCAACCCCCCAATTCATCCCCCTCCCCTTCGCCTCTATAAGGGTGCTGCTCCACCCATTCACCTACTCCTGCCTGTCCCCTCTAGCATTCTCCTAGGCTGGGGCATCAGGCCTATCTACCCTCCCCTTAATGTCAGATAAGGCCATTCTCTGATATATATGTATTTAGAGTCCTGGTTCCCTCCATGTATATTCTTTGGTTGGTGATTTAGTCCCTGGGAGCTCTGGGTGGTCCAGTTAGTTGATATTGCATTTAGGAAGTTGCAGTTCCCTTCAGCATTTTCAGTCCTTCTCATAGCCCTTCTATTGGAGCTGAGGGGCTCAGTTTGATGATTAGCTGTAAGTATCTGCATCTGTATTGGTCAGGTGTTGGTACAACATCCCAAGGAACAGCCATAACAGGTTCCTGTCAGCCAGAACTTCTTAGGATCAGCAATAGTGTGGGAGGATTAGTTTCTGCAGATAGGTTGAGATCCTAGGTGGAGAAGTCTATGTGTGGCCTTTTCTTCAATCTCTGTTCCATTTTTTTTTTTTTTTTTGTCGCTGTTTTTCCTTAGGACAGGAACATTTCTAGGTTAAAAATTTCAAGATACATGATACTGAGGGTCATGCCTATCTACTGGAGGTGGTCTCTATAGGCTCTGCCTCCCTTTTGTTAGGTATTTTGGCTAAAGTCATCACCATTGGCTTTTGGGAGGCTTTTGCTTCCCTGGAGTCTGGGACTTTCTAGTGGCTAGCCCCAGTTCCCCACTCCCCTCTGCTACATGTTTCTATTCAATTTTCTGGTCCTCTGTACTTCCCTTTTCTCCTTTCTAATACCTATTCCTGCCCCCCTTTCCCTCCCCTCCTCTCTCCATCCCAGGTCTCTCCCTCCCTGTAGCTCCTGTGATTATTTTGTTTCCCATTCGATGTAGGATTGAATTATCTACACTTGGTCTTCCTAGTTAAGCTTCATGTGGTTTGTGTGTTGTTTCATGAGTATTCTGAGTTTTGGGCTAAAATCCACTTATCTGTAAGTACATACCATGTGTGTTCTCTTATGTCGGGGTTGCCTCACTCAAGATAATATTTTCTAGTTCTATCTATTTGCCTGCAGATTTTGTGAAGTCATTGTTTTATTTATTTTTTAAAGGGTTTTTTTGTTTTGTTTTCTTTTTGTTTTTTTTTCTTTTTCCAATTTTTAATTAGGTATTTTCTTCATTTACATGTCAAATGCTATCCTGAAAGTCCCCTATACCCCCCACCCCATTCCTTTACCCACCCACTCCCATTTCTTGGACCTGCTGTTCCCCTGGGGCATATAAAGTTTGCAAGACAAAGGGGCCTCTCTTCCTAATGATGGTCAACTAGGCCATCTTCTGCTACATATGCAGCTAGAGATGTGAGCTCTGGGGGTACTGAATAGTTCATATTGTTGTTTCACCTATAGGGTTGCAGACCCCTTCAGCTCCTTGGGTAGTTTCTCTAGCTCCATTGGGGGCCCTGTGTTCATCCAGTAGCTGACTGTGAGTATCCACTTCTGTTTGCCAGGCACTGGCATACCCTCACAAAAGACAGCTAGCCCAAAAGCTTAGAATACCCAAAATACAATTTGCAAAACACATGAAACTCAAGCAGAACAAAGACCAAAGTGTGGACAATTCAACCCTTCTTAAGAATTGGGAACAAAACACCCATGGAAAGAGTTACAAAGACAAAGATGGACCATCCAGAGACTGCCACACCAGGGGATCCATACCATAATCAGCCACCAAACGCAGATACTATTGCATTCACCAGCAAGATTTTGGTGAAGTCATTGTTTTTCATAGCTGAATAGTATTCCATTATGTAGATGTACCACATTTTCTTTATCCATTTTTCTGTTAAGGGACATCTGGGTTACTTCCATCTTCTGGCTATTTTACATAAGGCTGCTATAAATATAGACCTTGTTATATGTTGGAGCATCTTTTGTGTATATGCCCAGTAGTGTTATAGCTGGGCCTTTAGGTAGAACAATTTCCAATTTTCTGAGGAACCTACAGATAGATTTGCAAAGTGGTTTTGCCTCTTAAGGGCCACAGACTTGAGGAAAGCTTACAATTGTTTCACAGCAGTCCACAGTGTCCCTATGTCCTCAGCTACCTGTGGGATTTCATGAGCACATTTTTCCTCCATATTGACACTCAGGCAAGGTCTTGTCCACATCATTTCCATGCTGTCACAACTGCAGAGAGTGGATATTTATGACTGCCCTATTGTGTTAGTGATAGTGAATTGTTGTTATTGTTGTAGTCATACATCTGGCTTTTACAATTTTTCCATCCCTTCTCCTATAATGAGATCTGAGTCTTTGGAGGAAGAGTCCCATTTACGGCTGAACTGTCCAAAATCTTTTATTCTCTTCAAATTTACCAGTTGTAGTTAGAACGTTTTGGTGCTATCTGCAGGTGTAGAAGTTGTTATTATGTGTAAAGTCTACAAAACAGTTTAAATTTCTGTTTGTTGGAATCCTTTACTGACCTGTGGAGGTCGAGTAATGGGTAAAGAGGCAGGTGGCCAAACCTGATGACCTTAGTTCATTTGTAGAGTTCCATGTAATAGAAGGAGAAAACCAAATCACCTCCCCACTCTCTCTCCTTTTCTCTCCCTTCTTCTATAGACATACACACAATATCACAGAAAGGTCAAGAGGCCAATTATATAATTAAAATAATAACATAAATGCCTCTACTAAAAACTAATCAGTTTGCAATAAACATGAAAAAAAATGTTAATGACCAGGATATAAACTCTGTAATTAATGGTAAGATATACACACAAAATGAATAGGATCAGAAATCGCACCAGCAGAACTACTATCTTAATGAGTTAAAGGAAAGTATAATGTTTGCAGCCTTGGGAGATTCAAACAAGGCTACCAAATTATCACACTCACTTAGTTTGGAAATATTTGATATGTAATATTTCAAATTCTGCTAAATGTTTATTCATCAAATGCAGGTTGAATGGGGTAAAAAGGTTAAAGATTATGCATGTGTTTGAAGTATATGGCATAGAATATGAAAAAGTTGATCCTGTTTATCTTGTCATTATTGTCCATTAAGGATACTATTATATGATGTGGCCACCAGTCCTGCACTGATTGTTGTTCTAATGCTAATGAAGAGAGGGGATTATATCTCTTCCAGTTCATAACATCTTCCACACTGAGTCTAGGTCAGCTGTACCAGATTCCTTTCAGAATAGTAAATGAAAATAGAGCCCGTGCTGGACACATCATGTTCTTTCATCATATTTCATCTTGATTTCTCTTTTATTTAGATAAAAATATTGCAAGATCAAAAGCACTGCCAGTGGCCACTAATTCAAGAACAAGGTAACAGAACATTTTAAATCAGAATGAATTCAAGGATGATGGTATTTTAAATAGTTTTGCTCTTTCTTTATCATCAGAAACAAAAACTATTATTGTTTTAGGGTTTCAGTAGACTTCAGTAGTTTTGAAAAGCACAATATATACAACCTCACAGATTCCTTATGATTTAATAATTTTAAAATTCCTTTATTTGTCTTTTGATATCCACAATAAATTTAGACTACATTTTTTATATAGTTGCCTAAATGAGAATATTTTTTTCTAAAGAAGGCAAACTTAGATATCCCTATAATGCTTACTGAAAGTAAAATAAGATTTAAAGAAGAATGGTTATAAAAATCAATGAGGTCGAGGCCACCCCTGCCATCTTCCTTCTGAGCCCAGTGGAGGCCACTAAGGGCTCCAAAGTGCTCTCCACCAAGCCGCAGGACCTCGGGATCACCTCAGGATCACAGGTGAGTCAAAGGCAACATCAGCTCCAAAGAATCACTGAGGGTCTTGTGCTGGCAGGAACAGGGACAAAGGTACCCTTCCCAAACAGAGGCTGGGATCCATTCAGGCCACGGCCAGTCCTGCCATCTTCTACTTGAACCCAGCTGAGGGAGTCTAGGGCACCAGAGGACTCTCCTTGCTGCAGGACCCCTAGCACACTCAGGACTTCATAATCACCTGAGAGCACGTGGGCAATAGAAGCAACACAGCTTCTTGATCAGGGTCCCTTCGGGCCTTCATACTCAGCCAGGAGGAAGAGCTGAGACCCAGACCCCTGGGCACCTCCCTTGCCAGAGGAGAGTCAGACTACAGGGAGGGCTCTGACCCCAGGAATCAGGAGATGGATCACAGCTCCAGACTGTTAGACACCTGCCCTGCAGGAGGAGAGCTTGCCTGCAGAGAGTGCTATGACCAATGGAACTCAGGTGAGAGTTGGACTCCCAGTAGTGCTGACAGAGGCTAACAGAATTACAGGAGGATCAAGCTCCAGCCAGAGTCAGCTTGAACATTAACACCAGAGATTCCCAGATGGCAAAAGGCAAACATAAGAATCTTACTAACATTTTGCTGGGGATGCACTGAATCGGTAGATTGCTTTCAGCAGGATAGCCATTTTGACTATATTAATCCTGCCAATCCATGAGCATGGGAGATCTTTCCATCTTCTGAGATCTTCTTCAATTTCTTTCTTCAGAGACTTGAAGTTCTTGTCATACAGATGTTTCACTTCCTTAGTTAGAGTCACAACAAGGTATTTTATATTATTTGTGAATATTGTGAAGGGTGTTGTTTCCCTAATTTCTTTCTCATCCTGTTTATCCTTTATGTTAAAAAAGGCCACTGATTTGTATGAGTTAATTTTATATCCAGCTACTGCGCTGAAGCTGTTTATCAGGTTGAGGAGTTCTCTGGTGGAATTTTTAGGATCACTTATATATACTATAATATCATCTGCAAATAGTGATATTTTGACTTCTTCTTTTCCCATTTGTATCCCCTTGATATCCTTTTGTTGTCTAATTGCTCTGTCTAGGACTTCAAGTACTCTATTGAATAGGTAGGGAGAAAGTGGGCAGCCTTGTCTAGTCCCAAATTTTAGTGGGATTGCTTCCAGCTTCTCTACATTTACCTTGATGTTGGCTAATGGTTTGCTGTATATTGCTTTTATTATGTTTAGATAGGGGCCTTGAATTCCTGATCTTTCCATGACTTTTATCATGAAAGGCTGTTGGATTTTGTCAAAAGTTTTCTCAGCATCTGAGGAGATGATCATGTGGGTTTTGTCTTTGAGTTTGTTCATATAGTGGATTACATTGATGGATTTCCATATATTAAACCATCCCTGCATCGCTGGGATGAAACCTACTTGGTCATGTTAAATAATCATTTTGATGTGTTCTTGGATTCTGTTTGCAAGGATTTTATTGAGTATTTTTGCATCGATATTTATAAGGGAAATTGGTGTGAAGTTCTCTTTCTTTGTTGGATCTTTGTGTGGCTTAGGTATCAGATTTATTGGGGCTTCATTGAATGAATTGGGTAGAGAACGTTCTATTTCTATTTTGTGGAATATTTTGAGGACAGTTGGAATTAAGTCTTCTTTGAAAGTCTTATAGAACTCTGCACTAAACCCATATGGTCCTGGGCTTTTTTTTGGGGGGGGGGTGTTGGGAGACTATTAATGACTGCTTCTATTTCTTTAGGGGAAATGGGACTGTTAAGATCATTAATATGATCCTGATTTAACTTTGGTACCTGGTATCTGTCAAGGAAGTTGTCCATTTCATCCAGGTTTTCCAGTTTTGTTGAGTATAGCCTTTTGTAGTAGGATCTGAGGATGTTTTGGATTTCCTCAGGATCTATTGTTATGTCTCTTTTTTCATTTCTGATTCTGTTAATTAAGATACTGTCCTTGTGCCATGTAGTAAAGGGTTTATCTATCTTGTTTATTTTCTCAAAGAACCAACTCCTGGTTTGGGTGATTCTTTGAATTCTACAGAGCAATTGTGATAAAACACTGCATGGTGCTGCTGGTATAGTGACAGACATATAGATCAGTGGAATAGAATTGAAGACCCAGAAATGAATCTACACACCTAAGATCACTTGATCTTTGACAAGGGAGCTAAAACCATCCAGTGGAAAAAAGACAGCATTTTCCAACAAATGGTGCTGGCACAACTTGTGGTTATTATGTAGAAGAATGTGAATTGATCCATTCCTATCTCCTTGTACAAAGCTCAAGTATAAGTGGACCAAAGACTTCCACATAAAACCAGATACACTGAAATTTATAGAGGAGAAAGTGAGAAAAAGCCTCGAAGATATGGCACAAGAGAAAAATTCCTAAAGAGCACAGCAATGGCCTGTGCTGTAAGATCAAGAATCAACAAACGGGACCTGATAAAATTGAAAAACTTCTGTAGATACTGTCAATAAGACAAAAAGGCCACCAACAGATTGGAAAATAATTTTATCAGTCCTAGATCTGAGAAGGAACTAATATCCAATATATACAAAGAACTCAAGAAGCTGAACTCCAGAAATTCAAATAACCCTATTAAAAATGGGGTACAGAGCTAAACAAAGAATTCTCAACTGAGGAATACCAAAGGGCTGAGAATTACTTGAATAATCATAAGGGAAATGCAAATCAAAACAACCCTGAGATTCCACCTCACACCAGTCAGAATGTCTAGGATTAAAAATTCAGGTGACAGCAGATGCTGGCAAGGATGTGGAGAAAGAGGAACACTCCTCCACTGCTGATGGGATTGCAAGCTGGTACAATCCATCTGGAAATCAGTCTGGCAGTTCCACAGAAAACTGGACATAGTACTACCAGGAGATCCAGCAATAGCTCTCCTGGGCATATACCCAGAGGATGTTCCAACTGGTAATAAGGACACATGCTCCACTATGTTCATAGCAGCCTTATTTATAAAATCCAGAAGGTGGAAAGAACCCAGACATCCCTCAACAGAGGAATGGATACAGAAAATGTGGTACATATACACAATGGAATACTACTCAGCTATTAAAAACAATAAATTTATGAAATTCTTGCGCAAATGGATGTATCTGGAGGATATCATCCTGAGTGAGGTAACCCAATTACAAAAGAGGTCAATTGATATGCACTAACTGACAAGTGGATATTAGCCCAGAAACCTAGAATACCCAAGATACAACTTCCAAAACACAAGAAAATCACTAAGGAAGACCAATGTGTGGATACTTCATTCCTCCCTAAAATAGGGAATAAAATATCCATGGAAGGAGTTGCAGAGACAAAGTTTGGAGCTAAGATGAAAGGATGGACCATCCAGAGTCTGCCCCACCCATGAGTCCATCCCCTAATCAGCCATCAAATGAATATGCCAGCAAGATTTTGCTGAAAGGTCCCTGATACAGCTGTCACCTGTGAGGCTATGCCAGTGCCTGGCAAATACAGAAGGAGATGCTCACAGTCATCGATTGAATGGAACCAAGGGCCCCCAATGTAGGAGCTAGAGAAAGTACTCAAGGAACTGAGGAGTTCTGCAACCCTATAGATGGAACAACAATATGAACTAATCAGTACATCTAGAGCTCGTGTCTCTAGCTGCATATGTAGCAGAAGATGGCCTAGTTGGCCATCATTGGGAAGAGAGGCCCCTTGTTCTATCAAATTTTATATGCCCCAGTACAGGGGATTGCCAGGGCCAAGTAGTGGGAGTGAGTGGGTAGGGGGTTCAGGTGGGGATGTTATAGGGGACTTTTGAGAGAGCATTTGAAATATAAATGAGGAAAATATCTAATAAAAATTAAAAATTATCAATGTAATAACGTGCATTTGTGGGTACAACTACTAATTAAATACTAATCTGTTTTAGATGTATTCCAGGATTTGTTATATATTTCAGAGAAATAAAATACTTTCATATCAAACCAGTTAATCTGTCTCCTTTGACAATGATTATAGTTGTTAAAAGTCAAAAGTGAAAGGTTTCATAACTTAATATGATTATTTAGTTTGGATTTTAAGAGAATTAAAAGAGTTAGGACCTACTGAGAAATCACCAGCTGATTTTTTAAAGATTCGTTTTCAAAAGCAATCTCAGGTGAATTTAAAGATATGCAAATGAATCCAGTGACATGCTGGGAAAATGTAGAGGAAGAAAACATGATTAAACTTTAATTTTTAAAATAGTGATATTAAAGTGAAAGGACTGTGGTGTCCATATTTACTGTAACTTGTGTCATGTCATCTGAAAGCCTGGATTTTCCTATGTACGTTCATGTATTTTATATTAATTTTGGCTATCATGCTAATTATATCATTTATCCTCTTTTCTTTCATCACCTTAAACCCTCTCATATAAATCTCTTTGATTTTTCAATATTATGGCCATTTTTCATTAATTGTTTTGTATATATACATATGTGTTTATATATGTATATATAGTGTCTATCAATATATACATATATGTGTATATATGTATATATACCTTATATACATATTTACAAAAAATATATATATATATATATATATATATATATATATATGCATAAGACAACTTTTTCAGTCTTCATAATTTTATTTGAAGATATGTTATCAGGCCTAAGAATCATTCACTATAGATAATCTTGCTGTGGTCTTCCTTGGGGAAATATAATATAGGATCTTATGGGGTAACACCATGATGGACTCAAATTAAGCACAACACTGAATTGTATTTTTTATTTAATTTTCTTATATATTGAGGTATAATTTTCATGCAAAATACTTAAGATAATCAAATGGTACAATTTGATAAGTTTGAACACATTCCTATATACTCATGACATCAGCATATCAATCAATATATTAAACATGTTTCTAACTCTCAAAAATTTTGAGTCTATTTTTAACACTTCCTTTTTATAATTATTCTTAATTTATGAAAGCATAAA
Source organism: Mus minutoides (assembly GCA_902729485.2). NCBI lineage: Eukaryota > Metazoa > Chordata > Mammalia > Rodentia > Muridae > Mus > Mus minutoides. The sequence goes on along the minus strand of LR753163.1, from coordinate 17,640 downwards.
TGTGTATGTGTGATAGAATACTATATAATATTTTCTTATTAAACACATTTTGTATACTTTAAAGGCAAGTTAAAACATCTACTTGCTCAAACAATTATCCTAACTATGATTCTAGACCTCAGCATTCTTATTTCTAAAACAATTGAGTTTTGAGATTAAAGTTATGCACCATTATGCTCAGCTACAGTCGTCATCAGTGTAGTTTTGCCTGCTCACGTTGGTATTGTTTTGGTATTAGTCATACTTGAGAGGCTAAATGTTTCCTATTTTATAGTAAAATTGGGAAGAATAATTTTTCCTAGATGAGTGAGTCTTCACACTTATATCTTTGTAGTAATGAATATTAAAAAGTCCTGGGCCAGGGCTTCTATCCCACTTTTGGTTGTTGAGTTCCCAGTTGAAAGACACACAGAGCCTTTATATATTTAGTATGCCGTATGCAACATAATAGCTGGGCAGCTGCCCACCCCCTATGATGTTAGAATATACTTTCCTATCAATAACTCCCAGCAATTACTTATTTTTTACTATGTTTCATCTGGGCTGCTCTTAAATCTAATTGATCAGCACTCTGGATCATGCCTTTTTATGACTCAGTTATTCCGTAGCAGCTTCTTCCTCTCCCTCTTGCACATTCTTCATCTCCCTTTCCCACAAGTTCTTTTACTCCTGGTCCGAAGCCCAGAAAAAAACCTAAGCCCCACCTATATATCTTCTATCCAGCTATTGGTTGTTGGCATTTTTCACAATTAACAGTTGACAGGGTCACTCATTGTCTTACTTGCAGACTCTCTGGAGCACCAGTCTTGAGGGCCCCAAATTAGCACCGAGCCACTACATATCTATTTGTAAGGTTTATTGGAACTTGTTTTGTTTGAAAATGGAAAAATGACAATTAAAAAGAAGAAAAATACTTCAATAGTCATTGCTAACACAATTAAATAGCACATGTAATAAAAAGAATGTTTCCTTATCTCAAAATATTCTAAATAAATAATAAAACAAAAATCAATGGAATATTATCCAAGATCCAGAAATTGATTAATATGTTGATCCATTGATTTTTTATCTGTATAGGATATCAATATACTTATTGATTTTAATAGAGCTTTGTAGCAGTGACTTTTTAACAAAACAGCTTTGGCTCCTGGTGGGTCGCATGCATGCACTTGCCCAGGGACTAACTGGATTCACGAATGGAATGGAGCACACACTCACAAACACACACTCACAAACACACACACACACACACACACAGACAAACACAGACACACAGACAAACACACACACACACACACACACACACACGAGCATGCACGCCAGTTAAATTTAAAATATCTTGGGTATGTCAAAGGCTGGACACTCATAAATCTTTCCCTTCTATCTCAGACCCATCATGGAAGTTGCCGGTGACCATTTAAGTGAATTTTTACATGGCTTGTTGGCTCTCTCTTTCCTGAACCTTTTATTCTTCCATCACATCCTGGCAATTCCCTCTCTCCTTTATCTCAGTCCCTAGCCTGCACAGATTTTTTTCCAATTTTTTATTAGATATTTTCTTAATTTACATTTCAAATGCTATTCTGAAAGTCCCCTCTCCCCTCCCCCTCCCTGCTCTCCTGTCCACCCCCTCCCACTCCTTGGCCCTGGCATTCCCCTGTATTGGGGCATATAAAGATTGCAGTACCAAGGGGCCTCTCTTCCCAATGATGACCGACTAGGCCATCTTCTGCTACATATGGAGATAGAGACACAGTTCTGGGGGTTCTGGTTAGTTCATATTGTTGATCCTCTTCTAGGGTTGCAGAACCCTTCAGCTCCTGGGGTTCTATCTCTAGCTTCTCCATTGTGGGCCCTGTGTTCCCTCTTATAGATGATTATGAGCATCCACTTCTGTACGAGACAGCTATATCAGGGTCCCTTAAGTAGGCACTAGCTGTCCTATGCCATAGT
>LR753163.1:0-15587 GCA_902729485.2 Mus minutoides | reverse complement strand
GAACTTTGTCTCTGTAACTCCTTTCATGGGTAGAGGAAGCCTGCACAGATTTTAAGGTCCCTCCACATCTCCCTTTGTCGAACCATTAGCTGCTGGCTTCTTTTTTGATCGATCAAAATGGAATTGGAGACAATGATCTTCAGCCTTGGACACAGAGAATTAAATCAAAGCATTAGAACCAATCCTCAACACAGCTTAATTTATTTGAATTGTATTGAATACATTTTAATTATTATAGATCTTTAGTTATACTTTCATTTGGCATATTTAAGCATTTCAATTTTGCTTTTTAAAGATTATTTTATTTCTTCTGTTTCTTCAATGTTATATGCTTGTATGCTTAAAGTAATGTTTATACACTTAGTACTGGACAACTTTTCTCTAATTTTAAAATTTAATAATAACAAAAATTATTACAGTGTAAGAAGAGCCTAAAACTAAATCTTAGCTTTCAGGAACGAGGCTTCTGCCTCAATTCAAGTCAGTCTTCCAAGTCTTCTGATGTTTGTGAGGTCTGCAGCGAAGAGGGACTTACCTTCAATTTCTAAGAGAAAACAAAGGACAGCATCTTGAGACTCTATCAAGACTCCCCCATCAACAGCTTAAACGGAGTCTTTGAATTTTATGGGCTATCTTATGATTCCAGGGTGGAACATTATTAACACACATAGAATAATTTCAACATGCACACACATATGTGGAGATTGTGTATGTGTGTGTGTGTGTGTGTGTGTGTTTGTGTGTATACATGCATGTCATCTACGTAATTTTATTTATTTATTTATTTATTTGTTTGTTTGTTTGTTTGTTTCTACTTGTTTATTCAGTTTACATTCCAAAAGCTTCCTCCATCCCAGTCACCCCACACATAGTCCTTCCCCTTATCTCCCCTCCCCTTCTCCTCTGAGTGTGGAAGCCCTGCCTTGATATTCCCCAACCCTGGCACATCAAGTCTCTGGAGGGCTAGGCTTATTATCTCCCACTGAGGCCAGGCAAAGAAACTAAGTGTTTAAGCAAATATAAATCATATTTCCCCACAGCCTTTTAGATTGTTTTTAGTGCCTTTTTATTTCTTCTTTGTCTCTCTTCATAATCACCCTCCTTTCCATGCCATAGTTATAATCCTCTCCCACATTTTTCACATTTCCTCTGTCCTGGCACCCGTGTGCTAATATGTCTGCAGCCCCAGACTCCCACACAATACTCCATTTTTTTCCTGGTTTCTCCAGATAAATTATTCACATCTAAATATTCAAAGCAAGGATTCAAATACCTGAGAGAACATGTACCGTTGCGCTTTTGGGGACTCAGTTAACTCCTTCTGTGTATCTTCTAGTTCCTCTCATCTGACTGCAAATGTCAAGATTTCATTCTTCTTCACAACTGGATAGAACCCCACTGTGTATTTGTACCATGTTTTCATTATTCATTCATGATTAAAAGACAATTATGTTATTCCCATTTTATAGTTATTGCAAATATAGCTGCACTGAACTATGCTGCAAACTACACTATGAAATGAAAATGATATATATGCATATACATCTAGAAAATGTGTTAATTATGTCATATATAATTCTGAAAGTCTACTAGTTTACTTATTTAGCTAACAATAGATGCTATCAAAGATTTTTTATTGCAATTTTGTCATTTTTATTCACCGGGAGATGCATTTTGTTTGAAATTGTATGAATAGAGTTAAATGTATTTTATAGCACATGTCACCTTATGATAGAATTTACTGTGGAATAAATTTCAACCTTAGATTCAACATATATGACTCCTTGCTGTACTGGTAGATAAAGCACTAAATTTAGTATGGATATTATTAGTTATCAAGTATATATTAAATGGATTATATTTATTCTAAGGACATTTCCATATGCGTGGGATCTTTTAAATAATTTTATTTCAATCTTTCTCTTCCCAAACATTTCCTTAAGAGAAGAAAAAATATTATTTAACATTTATTTGGTCGCTGTGCTTTAATGTAACTCTATCATTGTATCTGCAGTCACTCAGGTAACAGGAGCATGAGGATAAGTGTGTGCTCCAAGAAATATGAGTCCCCATGGACATTTCCTTTATATGCTGTCTTCCTGGGAGTGGAACACTTTACATCATTCTCATATCAGAAAGAATGGCATGCACTCATATATTTTGTTTTCTATGTTGCAATAAAATTAATATAAAAGATGTTGTGAATTTGAGGGAAGAATGGTGGGAATATTTGAAACTGAAAGTCGTTTGATATAAAAACCTGATATGGAGAATGCTTACAGAGTGAAGCCGATTAAAAGGCTAGTATGTGAAATTTTGTCTCAAACTTGTGGTATATAAAGTGCCACATATGTGTGTGTGTGTGTGTGTGTGTGTGTGTACAAATATCCAAGAATCTGAGTCAATAACTGAAAAGTGTGCCAAGGACAGAAATATAACTCTATATGATCTGTGTGCTACATAAATGAATTTGTGTGAGAACTAAAAGGGGAATGGGGAAGAAGGAGGGAGTATAGCCCACATCTGGCCAGAGTTCCACCTATGCTCTGGGCAGGCTGACACAGGAGGGCTGCCAGATGATTTCCACTCGGCCCTAGGTGGGCATCTAAGCCTCTGACCCCACTCAACAGGGAATGGTGGACAAGGGGCAGCCCCTGACAGGGGGTGGGAGGGGAACCCCCAAGGAAACACCCTATCTTGCCTGGGTTATGGGAGAGAGGGCTGAGGGAGAGAGGTTGCCACACAGGTAAGAGTCTGTGCAGCAGGCCTTGATGAACAGAGACTGTCTATGGTTTTAGAGCTTTATTATAGAAAGGCAGGGGGAAAGAGAGAAAGTGGAGAGAGAGAGAGAGAGAGAGAGAGAGAGAGAGAGAGAGAGAGAGAAGAAAGGCTAGAGAATAAGAGAAAAGAGAGGAAGAGAATGGAGAGAGGAAAGGAGAAGACAAAGAGAGAGGAGCAGGAGAGCATGAGGAGGGGCTAAATAGCACCTCTTATAGTGGGCTGCTTTACCTTTCTGTTGCTAGGTAACTGGGGTCAGAAGCCTAAAGGTCAGAAGCTTGAGATATTGCCTACATGACTACTAGTAGTGATTCTCCTGTGGGGGCTGTGGGGGCTGTGGGGGCCAGTAACTTTGACAGGAGCCAGAGTTCCAAGAGACATGAGAGAACTCCTTCTGTCCAATGTAGATGAATTATCACCACTAGGTCCCAGGGTTTAACACCTCAGCTCTACTGGAGACCAGACTATCTGTGTATAGACCAATGCCCCACACATTTGCATGGCAATTATGAATATTGTCAAATATTTCTCAGTGAAGATAAGTACAATGAAATGTCAAGTTCAACCTTTTCGTCTCTCCAACAGTTCTATTTCTATCTTCCAGATCGCTACATTTATTATTAATAATTTTATTAGAGAAAGTACCCAAGAAGCTGAAGGGGTTTGCAGCCCCATAGGATGAACAACATTATGAATTAACCATAGATCCCTAGGACCAAAGAAAACACATGGTGGGACTCATGGTTCCAGCTGCATATGTGACAGAGGATGGCTTGGTAGACCATCAATGGGAGGAGAGGCCCTTCCTCCTGTGAAGGTTCTATGGCCCAGTATAGGGGATGCCAGGGCCAGGAAGCAGGAGTGGGTGAGTTGGTGAGCAGGGGCATGGGGGAAGGGATAAAGGGTTTTTGGAGGGGAAACCAGGAAGGGTGATAACATTTGAAATGTAAATAAAGAAAATATCTAATAAAAAATAATTTTATTTATGGCTTTTTGGTGTATACATGAGTAGTTTTAGATCCACATTCAAACTTTTTAATTTGTACATTATTAAAATAATTCTGTAATGAGCTATATTCACTCACTCATTTTACAATTTTATGCTTAATAGCTACAAGTATTTCTACTAAGTACTGTTAAGTAAGAATCTTTAACTTTACATGACCCATAAAAAATATCTATTCCATCCTGCCAGGAATTTTTTAGATTGTAATTTTGTTGATATAGCTGTTGCTATAATAAGAATACATTTAGCAGTTTGTACCACTACATCAGTATTCTCAGTCTTTAAATTTTACTTGATCTTTTTGGACATCAATGGGAGGAGAGGCCCTTGGTTCTGCAAAGGATTGATGCCCCGGTGTAGGAGAATGCCAGGACAATGAAGCAAGAGTGGGTGGGTTGGTGAGCAGGAGGGGAGGAGGATGGGAAAGGTGATTTTCAGAGGAAAAATTAGGAAGGGGGATAACATTTGAAATGTAAGTAAAGAAAAATATCTAACTAAAAAAATTACTTGAGAGCAATTTTTCATGCAAATCAGGTAAATAAGTGAATTAAATTTATTTTTGTCCACTTACATTAGATTTCTATCCCTACATGAGAAATCCAATTGTTCTGATTCCTTAACATTTATTATGATCAGATTCTTTACATTTTACATACCATAATAACTATCTACTATAGCAATACCTTATTTACTTTAAAATTTTAGTTTTATAATAGAAAGCAAGCTTATGAAGCCATGTCAGAATTAATTGCTATTAGAAATATTGATGGCAGTTTCTTGCAATGGCATATATTTAGGTGATGGTCAGGTCTGTCAATAAAACTCCAAGAACATTACAGGCTATTACTGCTGCCCTTGGTCACCCCACGAAGTGGAAAATAAGTCCCTGTTGCTGAAGACACCATGCACTTCAGGCACAGGTCTTAGAGAACCTGAGGAGGAACTGACCTTTTATACTATCAGAAAGTGCCATGAAAGCTTCCAAAGGAGGGAAACAGTCAATCGTCCCACCCAGCTATTATGCCTATGAACCACATTAATAACCATTATGGCAAGATAACCTTAAATGTGCAGTAATGGCTATCATATCTTGGCAATAACAAACAGATCTCTAACTGGATATAAGACTTGCTCAAAACGAATAACTGCTTCATACTAGACAGCTCGCCAGCTACACAGTGCTTGGAAAGTTATGGATATTGGAGCGAGTCTACAACCTCCACTTTACTAAACCAGCATTGTCATTAATCTCGTTCTAATTATCTGTTTTTATAGATACAGATAAGTGGAGTTCTCAACCCTCATCAAGGAAACTTCTTGTAATAGACAGAGAACACCAGTCACAATGGATACATCTACAAAAACAGTGTGACACCTAACATTTGGACAGGTAACATTTTGGAAAATGGGGTAGAAATATTGTAAGAACCAGGGAGTTTTACTCTGAGATTCTGTTCTCCAGTAGTGTCAGAAGCTACACCCAAAAAGTCTCACCAAAATTACATCATAAAAAAAACAATATTTAACATGCCTAAACCCTACACAGAGAACTACCAGAAATTAATGAAAGACAAAGCAGGAGAAATATTTTTCTTCTGAGATGACCCAAGCAGTTATTTATACAATGCTAAATGGTCATCTCTGAAAACATGCATTCAAGTAACACTATATAAATTAAGATGGATGTAGCAATGAAAGGTAAGGTTATAATTTTGAGGGGGAATTAATGAGAGTGTTGGAAGCTAGAAAATGACTTGAGAACCTGATGAAAGTATATTTTAATCTTAAATTTAAAAGAAAAATTATAATGTACAAAGAAGGAAATCTGAAAGTCCTTAGATATTTTTAATTCCATGTTTTTGTCTTAGAATTCTTTATAATTGTGTGTCATCAAATTTTCTGTCCTTCATATTTTATGATAACATAAAAATTGAAACAGTACTACCCTTTATAATATCATATACTTTTTAGCTTTAGTATATAATATTATATACTTTTTAGCTAAAAACCACAACCATACAAAAGACATGAGATGAAACTCTTGCCTTGTTTCACACAAGCAGATAGTAGTTTTTCAACCACTATTACTACATGCTTCATTTTCTTTCTGTTCAACACACACACACACACACACACACACACACACACACACATGTGTGTGTGTGTATAAAACAATAATCAGTTAAAGAAAAGGAGGCCATGAATTTGAAAGAGAGCAAAGAAAATGTAATATATGGAGGAGTTCAGGTAGGTGAATATATTGTATTTATAATCTCAGCAATTTAAAAAATGCAATATAAAAATAAAGATATATCTACAATAAATCATAGGCATTTAACATGTACATATTTGCAAATAGAAAATATGGTTTTTATTTATATATATATATATATATATATATATATATATATATATATATATATATATATATATATAAGTTAGCATGTGAGTTTTCATAAAAGCTTTGTCACAAAATTTAAAACTAAGAAACCTTGCTGGGCAGTGGTGGCACATGCCTTTAATCCCACTACTTAGGAGGCAGAGACAGGTGGATTTTTGAGTTCTAGGCCAGCCTGGTCTACAGATCGAGTTCCAGGACAGCCAGGACTACACAGAGAATCCCTGTCTCAAAAAACTAAAAATAATAAAAATAAAAATAAAAATAAAGAAAAAGAAAGAAAGAAAGAAAGAAAGAAAGAAAGAAAGAAAGAAAGGAAGGAAGGAAGGAAGGAAGGAAGGAAGGAAGGAAGGAAGGAAGGAAGAAAGAAAGAAAGAAAGAAAGAAAGAAAGAAAGAAAGAAAGAAAGAAAGAAACCTCAGTTCAATTATATTAAACATAAAATAATAAACAATTTGTAATATACAACCTCAGGAATCAAGATGAGTTGTAAATTAATTCATGAATATATATCGAAAGAAAGCATTCCTTGCAGAAATTTAGAGCAGTGCGTAATATACATTATTAGACTTTATATAAATTTACACAAAAATGCTCACAACCACACAAAAGACAAAAAGAACATAAGCAGTTGTCAGGCAATTGAGCAAGCAGGGCTAAATGAGGTAATATTTACAAAAGGGAATAAGAAAATGGCATTTTTATGATAATAGATATCTACATTAGCTTTGTTGGAAATGCGTAACTCTGTGTGCATGCATACACATATATCTCTTCCCCTGTGCTTCCCAGGAACCTCAGAGACAAAGCAAATGAGATAAATTAAATCTGCCTGCATTAGGAAAACAAAAGCTTGCTAAATTCAACCCTTGACATGTGTATTCCATGAGGAATCAAATACAGGCTTGTGAGCTGGAAAGGTTATGGTGGAAAAGATAAGGCTTCATGTGGACTGCTGAGTGTAAGTCGGAGGAGGAAAGCCATGATGGTTGATCCAGAGGCTCCGAAATGCTTCTTTGCTTTTTCCCAATTGGTCATGTGTTGCAAACAGAGTCAAGATGAGGTAAGTTCTCAGCTATTGATCAAGCCTTTGCCATCAGATGCTGAAGCTGACTGCTGTGGGGATTGTTTGGTCTAATGCAATGCTTCCTGTGGATTATGGATCTGAGATTGGATTTCCACAGGGTCTTGAACACTCTTGCTTATTGCTTTGTCCATTAGTGCCTCTTAGAACTCTGTCTATGTGTCTCTGTCACTCCATCTTCCACATTTTGTATATAAGTACATACATATTTGGGTGTTTACAAATATGCATAAATATGTGAAACTGACATGTTGAATTTTATATATATAAATCATATGTAACTATAAGTAAATGCATTTATGTGTTACAAATAGAAGGGACATAAACTTAGGCAGGCAGAATCATAAATAGTTATAAAAAAAAGGAAAGAAAAAAGCTTTACTAATTCTACTCTGACAATATACTTCACTTACATATACTTTATAAGACGACTCCCATCAAAATATTGTTTATTGAATTAGAAAATTCTTCAAGTGCTAGATTTTTATTATAATCCCTAGAGTTACCTTTTAACACAAGACTATTTCATAGTCTAACTTGAAACTGAAATTTAAATACTGACCATGACAGATGGATGTGTCTTTATATATATATATATATATATATATATATATATATATATATATATATATTTTTTTTTTTTTTTTTTTTTTTTTTTTTTTTATTTACATTTCAAATGCTATCCCGAAAGTACTCTATACCCTCCTGCCCCCCGACTCCCCTACCTACCCACTCCTGCTTCTTGGCCCTGGTGTGCCCCTGTACTGGGGCATATAAAGTATGCAAGACCAAGGGGCCTCTCTTCGCAATGATGGCTAACTAGGCCATCTTATGCTACATAAGCAGCTAGAGACATGAGCTCTCGGGGTTCTGGTTAGTTCATATTGTTGCTCCACCTATAGTGTTGCAGACCCCTTCAGCTCCTTGGGTACTTTCTCTAGGTCCTCCTTTGGGGTCCCCGTGTTTCATCCTATAGATGACTGTGAGCATTCACTTCTGTATTTGCCAGGCACTGGCATAGCCTCACCTGAGATAACTATATCAGGGTCATTTCAGCAAAATCATGCTGGCATAGGCAATAGGGTCTGGGTTTGGTGACTGATTATGGGATGGATCCCCGGGTGGGGTAGTCTCTGAATGGTCCATCCTTTGTCTTAGCTCCAAACATTGTCTCTGTAACTCCTTCCATGGGAGTTTTGTTCCCTATTCTAAGGAGGAATGAAGTATCCACACTTTGGTCTTTAAATGTGTCTTTTTACCTTTAAATTTTTGTTTTATTATTGTTGAAATAACATGTTTTAAAATTATATTTGTGTTTTTAGTTTTATTCCAAGTGGATGCTAAAAGTTATTTAAGGCGGCTAATGCATTGCATTTGGTGTAACAAAAGTTTATAGTGTTTAAATTTAAATAAAATAAAAATAGGTAGTGGTAAAAAAAACAAAACTGTCTCTTTGTGAAGATTATGAAAGGAAATACTGGTAATATAGTGGAGAAAATAAAAGTCACATTACATACCCATCCAGGGCATTTAGGACACAGTTATGAGGTTGGAGAAAGCTAACTATTGAGAGCTCATTGAGGGTAATTTCTTATCTTTAACAGTTCTTAGTCTATGCTCAAACTAAAGCACATATGTAAATCCATAAATCCAAATATTGACTTACAATATAAAAGTCTTGTGTGTTCAACAAGAGAGAATTTATGCCTGACAATGTAAACCTAGACTATTACATAGAGGTAGTGATGTCATGGAGCTTATGGAACTTACAGTTGTCAATTTCCTAAGCCATCAGGACCTCTATTTACATTCTAAACATTTGTCAGTTAACACACAGATGAGCACAGACCTCATCCTTCATTAAGGAAACTTCTCCTCGGAATAGACATAGACCATGACAGAAGACCAGAACCACTGATAATGCAGTAGAATACCAAGGGTAGGAGAAATAGTCTTTCCCAGGAAAGAGCCACCAACTGGTTATCCAATCAAATGGTCATCCTGAAAACATGTGCTACAAGTACCATTATAAAAACCTGAGAAGGTTTCATTTATATTTTTATGAATAAATGTATATATTATATATGCAAAAATTGATACAACAACAATTAATAAAAAATGGAGGAATTTGAAAACTGCAAGGAGGGTATATGGGATGGCTTTGAGTGAATAAAGGGAAGAAAAGTAGTGTAAATTGTGTCTCAAAAGATAAAATCTGAAAGTAAAAAACAAACATTTTAAAGGCAAAATGTTGCCAAAGCATCCTCACATGTGAGTTGCATCATGTCAGTTTATTTCCATATATCACTTGCCTTCTTACCAAAAAAAATATCTTTCATGTATGATGGCCTGGAACATTCTGAACATTTTGTGTAACCACAGACATAACCAAGTTCCCTGAAATAACAACTTTGAGACATTTTATAACTGAATAAAATCTTTGGCTTGTTCCAAAAGAGTTACTTTAGCTGATTAACTCAGTTATCTAATTTATTCTATCTAAATCCTGCCAAAGAGTTAGTTAACATACCTCACATTCCTGTGACTCTCTTCCTCAGTGTTGGGGCAAGTCTCTTACAGATCACCTTCTCCTTGGTAGATCTCCCTTCTCCTATGTCCTGCCTCAGTGTGCTGGCCAATCCATTTTTTTGATAGGTGATGCTTCCAAATGGTACACAAGAAATTCTCTCTACAATTCTAGATCTAAGAATGTTGGCCAGTTCATGAAGAGAAAGTAATGAATGTCTTAATTCATTTGTTTAAAAAATTATAAATAAATAAATCGTTTTGATTTCTATATATCTGAAGAAAACAGAAAAACAGATAATTACTAAACACAACAATTTCTCAAGGTTTGATTAAAGAATAGAATTCCTAATTTTATATATTTATGCATTTTCACATAAAGATTTCATTTAGACATCATTCAATAAGAAATTCATTCATTTTAATGTTTATTTTTTTAATTTTTATTGTGGAGACAAAAATCTCACTATGTACAGCTTCCTAGCTTGGAATTCAGTATGTAGACCAGAGTGGCCTTGAACTCATAGAGATCCACCTGCTTCTCTCTTCTGAGTGCTGGGATTAAAGGTGTGTACCAACATGACTGGCCTAACTTTATGTTTGCAATTTAATAAAAATAGTAAGTAGTGAAAATATATGGCTTATAAATTAGCATAGTCATTTAATTCTTGATTGAAAAAATAGAAACAATGATAGAAATGTTTTAAAAGTTATACTATAGATCTAAACCGTGTTTTTATAGGGATCACTGTTTCCTGTGAATATCATTTTAAGTTACCATTTCTTATTCTAATAGCCATTGTGTAAGTAGAAATAATTAGTCTAGTTCTTGGAACAGAAAATGGAGTTACAGCCTTTTCTTAAGTCAAAAGGTCCTATGGCTGGTGTGGGAGACAGAGGCAGTGAACTCACTAATATAGCACTTGGGTCCTGTCTCATAGAGTTCGACAAAGGTACACTTGGACAGAGATTGGTATGCTGGTTCTTATGAAAGCAAAATATTTTATGTTAGTTGGGTATGGTGCCATATAAAATAATGTATTTCATTCATTAATGCTTATTGTGGAATTCCAATCAAATGTGATGGTAGTTAATTAACAATGAGATATAATATTGATTTTCATGTGATGACTTTGCTTGAATGAAATTATATATTATATTCATATACACACGTTTTATACATTCATTGTGTTAGATGTTTTGCTTCTTACACTTTAAAAATAAACTAAAAGTTTATGTTTATATGTTTGATCTTTTACTTAATGATACAATTATTATTAATTTCTTGACTAAAAAGCTTTAGTACATAGAACATTGCAAGGTTTGTATCTTTTACTTTGGTTAGAACAAATGTAAACTTTGAGTTTTATCAGCATTTTCACTAGTGTAATTTTATATCCCTAAATTACAAACACTATATATTTTGATTTATCCACTGAATTTCAATTTATTATTTCTTGAGACCTTTCCTCTTTTGTTAGTTCTCATTATACAGATTTGAAACTTTCCATAAATGTATGAGAAAAAGAACCAATAGATAATCCAGATTATTTGCAAATTTTATCTTAAGTATTTTTTTCTGTAAAAACAAAAACAAAAACACAACGATTAACTTTAAATAAAAGGTTGATAGGTTCATGGGTAAATACAGTCAGCAGAAAAATGAACTATGTAACTAACCAGAGTATTTTGGAAGACAAAACAATAGAAGATTATGAAAGAATTGGAGCTGCCTCTACTCCTGCATGGATCCCTCTGAGTTCATTCTGACATATAGCAAAGGCATCTCCGGCTATTTCTGAGTTTCAAGAAGCCTTTGTTCTCTAGCTACATGATACAGTAGCTCACTGTGGCTCAGAAACATAAACTCAAAGCTATCCCAGTCTCTTTTTTGGAGATAGATGAGGGACTCAAAGAGGAAACAATGTGCTTTGGAAGAAAGCGAGAAATATCTTGCTGCATATGCATACATTAGTAAAGTAGTGGAAGTTTGCCATAGGGTAGAAACATGGGGAAATGGATTCAAACAAACTAACAAACGAATAGCTCAAAAATAGACTAGCATAGCCTCATCTATATCATTAGAGCACACAAGTATAAACCAGCCCGCAAATGTTAGTAACATCTCAAGCAGAAAATATTCTCATGAAACAGTATTCTTCTACTTGCAACTTCCTGTGTTTTATAAAAATCCCCAAAGCCATATATTTAATTTTAGACAATGTTTATGTAATGATATATTAAGAATAATTCATATTGAAAGTATGATAAAATCATTAGTTCTCATACAAAATATTATTTAAATTATAGTTCCATAAATATATAACATATAAACATGTGGTATTGTATAAATTCTTATTATTAAATGATACTAACTTGGTACAACTATGTCCAAAATATAAGTTTGAACTGGAAACTTTGTGACATTAGCAGCTTGAGCTTCTGGTTCAATAATGACTTTCAAATATATAGCATATTAGATCAGAAAATCATTCCAAGCCTTGTATCTCTAAATTAATTTATTGTGTGGATCTCTAAATAAATTGGTTGATAGTTCAATTTCAGATATTAAATTAAAAAATAGCCTCAAATTTAGAAAGTAGAAATAATTTGTTTATTCTTATATATACATTAAAGCAAACTGATATAAAATACAAACTTGATGAAAATGTATGTCTGTTTTCATTTTATATATATTCTATTATATATGTTATTTGTTGAAAGAAAATTTTGGTTTTATTAGTATCTAAATAAAAATTGATTCTCTGTGAGCCCTTCTCACAGAGAATATCTTACTCTGGAAAATGGCAGGTAATTGAATAATAAGTCAGAGCAAATTAGTCACAGACTAATAATTTAAAACATAATGAATTCAAGCATTTAAAGAAACACTTTACTACTTTAATAATAAGAAAGTAATGAAAAAGAAAGTTGGAGCCATCAGTTTTGAGAGGGAGAATTGGTCAAGGTTTTCTTGTAGTTTCTCTTGTATTTTTTTTAACTTTCATTTTTTTTGTACTTCATTTAGTTTTTAAACCTGTGATAAATGGCTGCAAAAGACTATCTCTGTGTTATTTTAAATAGGAATCAGACTCTATGTGTTCTCAGAACAAAGAGTAAATTCTCTCAATACACTTTCCTATTGAGCTGCCTACACAAGAAGTGGTACCCATGTGCTCATTCACCATAGCAGAAGTCTGTCCAAGAAGTGCAGCAAGTGTTTAGAATTAATTCTGACCTTAACCTTGGCTATAATTGCCCCTAAAGCTGTTAATCACTGATAATTGAAGCACAGCAATTGTTAAATAAGCCTCTGCTAGAGAAGAATCAATATCCTAGAACTGTTGAGAATGATTACATGAACATGCTCTGGATAGAGAAAGTAGAAACAAATGGCTCATGCTCCCAGGGTTGTGAAGCTGGCATGACTGGTTGCAGTTGAGCTGAAACAGCTAACATGAGGTTGAAAAAGAAACACTAGCTGTTTTTCCCAATAGACATCACAGTCTTTTTGGCAGATGGCAGAACTCTTGGTATAGATGGCTCCTGGACGCTTGTGTTGTATCCCTGGGGATCTTTCCAAATTAAATTTCACCCCTCCTATGCCTGCTGAGAATTCTACAAGTCTCCTCTTCAGATATGAGAATTCATTACTCAGTGTTGGCTTTCTTCCTGGAATCAAGACACTGACATTTTTTTCATAAAGTATCAGCATTGTGACAACTGTAACTCTCAGACAACAGACACATAAGAGATCCCCCAAGAATGTAATAACTTTACAGGAAGCTCTGAGAACAAAGAACATCGTTTTGAAAGGAATCTTATTGTCTGCACTGTAAACACACACACACACACACACACACACACACACACACACACACACGCACACGAGTGCTTAGTGTAACAAGTCCCTTCCATTCCTCTTTATTGCTGAAGGGATGAACTCAATTAAGAGTTGAGTGAACTGACCCTGGCATGAAATCAAAACTCTCTCCTGTGCAAAGCAGCACATAACTTTGATATAAAATACTAATCCCACCTCCTGATACTGAAGTTAGCAATTTTTTTTGTTTTGTTTTGTTTTGTTTTTCGAGACAGGGTTTCTCTGTATAGCCCTGGCTGTCCTGGAACTCACTCTGTAGACCAGGCTGGCCTCGAACTCAGAAATCCGCCTGTCTCTGCCTCCCGAGTGCTGGGATTAAAGGCGTGCGCCACCACGCCCGGCTGGAAGTTAGCAATTTTTATTTAAAAAAAAAAAAAAAAAACTTGAGTGGGAACCCACTAAAATGGGAAAGAGAAGCTCAAGAAAGTAGGATAAATATTAGGAAAAAACAAGCCATGTGGTCTTCCACATAATTTTATTTTTGATAATGATAGAAATTTAACTCACAAATATTGGTGATATTCCATTTAATATTCTTAAGTTCGTCTCTTCTTTTTTGTTTTGGATCTGTGTTTAGAGGCGAACCTACAAGTCTTAAACTGAAGAACTGTTAGGAGGTAGTTTCCAGAGGTCAGTCATCTCAGGAATGAGTTCCATCTTACTGGCAGGTTCAAAACAGAGTTTATCTTCTCAGACTCCGGAATCCAACGCCTATCCTGCTGCTTCAGATGGTTCATATCTGTCTGTTAACCCAT
This sequence comes from Mus minutoides, assembly GCA_902729485.2. Lineage (NCBI taxonomy): Eukaryota > Metazoa > Chordata > Mammalia > Rodentia > Muridae > Mus > Mus minutoides. The sequence goes on along the minus strand of LR753163.1, from coordinate 1,158 downwards.
AATGGATGTAAAGAGGTGAGATGCTGTTATCCACTTATCTAAACGAAGACACACAAAATTATGAATGTGCTGCCTGTTTTGACTTAATTGACTACTTGCAACTCACCTACTCCATTGCTCCCCCCCCCCTTTTTTGAATACCCAGTTTCTTGGTTCAGTTGGCTCCTTGCCCACTTCTTTGTTTCTTTATCACTTTAGATTCCAGGTCAGACTCCTGGAGGGACACTAACTGCAAAAGCTGTCTCAAGAACCCTGATACCAGGTGACCCAGATAAGGGCTAGTCACCAATGTTAACTTCCACATATAACGGACCCCTGGTATCAAAATCTGATTGGTCAATGCAATCGCCCACCCTGCTGCCCCTAGCTTTTTGTTGCCATCCTATTAAAACGTTAGACAGATTCTCTTCAGAAATGTGGTCCAGATCCTGAGCTGGATGCCTCCCTGAATGTTCACAATATAAAGTTTCTATTTCTAAGGTTCCATGTCTGAAGTGGGATTTCTTGACTTCTACCCTAAACCCAACAAAACTAAATACAATAAATCCAAAATTATTTTAATTATAGTTTTAAATAGTTTGAAGAATATTAAAATTACTAAAAAGGACATTATTTAACAGAATAATTATGGAAAATTTGTGAGAATTAAGAGAGAATATAAACATTGGTAAGAACATTGGGAAAAATCTTTTATATTTTGTCACAACTAGAGATGGAATTAAGTAATTGGACTGGTTGCTTTGTTGATGTCTGGTTTCTTGAATATTTTATATATTTTAAGTATTAGCACTCTATCAGACATGTGGTTATTGTAAATCTTTCTTCATTTTGTAGACCACCGTTTTGTCCTACTGATCTGATTACCTGAGATACTACAACTTCTTCTGTTCAGGAAGTTGTTTCTGGTGCCATCCCAGGCTATTCCTCACTTTTTTTAAAATCAGATTCAGTATATCTGTTTTTATGTTGAGGCCCTTGATCCAGGTGGACTTAAGTTTTGTGAAGGGTAATAAAGATGAATCTTTTTGCATTCTACATGCAGACATCCACTTAGACTAGCACTATTTGAATAGAAACAAAGAAAACAATACCAAGAATCAGTGAAAAGCAGTTGGTTCTTTGAAAAATTACCAAGATAAAAAACCCTTATTGAAAGCA
>LR753162.1:8160-27646 GCA_902729485.2 Mus minutoides | reverse complement strand
CTTCCAGCTTCTCTCCATTTAGTTTGATGTTGGCCACTGGTTTGCTGTAGATTGCTTTTATCATGTTTAGGTAAGGGCCTTGAATTCCTGCTCTTTCCAAGACCTTTATCATGAATGGGTGTTGGATTTTGTCAAATGCTTTCTCAGCATCTAAGGAGATGATCATGTGGTTTTTACCTTTGAGTTTGTTTATATAGTGGGGACCCCACTTTTTAACCCACAACTCCATCTGACTTTATTGCTGAAACCTTAACACAATGAAGGATACCATTCATTCTGAAATGAATCAGGAAGAATCTTAAATGTGTAATTATCTTATTGCTGGTCTTTTCCCACTAAACACTCTTGATAATTTCTTTTAATGCATTGTCAAATCTACCCAAATTTATTCTTTTCTTTTATTTAAAATAGAGTTTCTCATACATTACATTCTATATACAGTTTCCCCTTCTTCTACACCTTCCAGTTTCTCCCCACTTCCCTTCTCATCTGGATCCATACACTCTGAATTCCTTGGGAAAAAGAAATCAGGCATCTTAGAAATAATAATAATATGGAAAAAATAAAAACAAATCATAATATGACAAAACAAACAAAATAGCCAGAGGAAAAGCACAAGAAACTCATGTTAACATAGACATACATGTTTGCATATACAGGAGTCCCATAAAAAATAAAACCAGAAGCCACAAAGAACTTATAACAGAACAAAGAGTCTTGATTTAACATTATGGAGGCCAAGCGGGGAGGTTCCAGGGAGTCTATTGGGGTGACCCTAGCTGAGACTCCTACCAGTGAGAGATACAGAGACTGAAATAACCACCATAGCCATATGGGGCTTCCAGTGGAAGAAGAAAACATCAACCCACCCCAAAAACCTTCAACTCAAAATTTGTCCTGCCTACAAGATGCACAGGCATAAAGATGAAGCTGAGATTGAGGATATGGCCAACCAAATGACTGGCCCACCTTGAAACACATCCCATGATCCTATGATACTGCCCTATGCTTGAAGACAGGGGCCTAGCATAACTGTCTAATGAGAGTCTTCTTCTAGCACCAGATGTAAACAGAAGCAGAAACCCACAGATTATATCAGGTGGTGCTCAGGAAATCTTGTGGAAGAGTGGGGGATAGAACTGAGTAAACTGGAGGGGTCAAGGACACCATAAGAAGATGTACAGAGTCAACTAATATTGGGCCATTTGGTCTCACAGAGACTGAATCACAGACAAAAGAGCATGCAGAGGCTGGATCTAGGCCCCCTCCACATTTGTAGCAGATGTGCAGCTTGATCTTCATGTGGTCCCCTAACAACTGGAGTAGAGCCTGTCTTTGACCTCGTTGCCTGCCGCTGGATCCCTTTCCCTTAACTGGACTGCCTGGTTGGGTGTCAGTCTGAGAGGATATACTTGCAACTAGATGTCCCAGGGTGGGATGGTACCCAAGGGGGACTTCCTCTTCTCTGAGGAGATGGAGAAGGGTCAATGGGGGTAGGGATTCATGAGTGTGGAACTGGGAGGAGAGGAGGGACTGGGAAATCAGAATGTAAAGTGAATACACAAATTAATTTTTAAAAAGTGTTTTTTTTTCCTCCAGTGAGACTCCCTTGGAGGGAACTAATTTTTCATTTACAAATAGTTATCTATTGGAGATAGCTTTGTGACTAGGGATGGGGGGTTGTGTCCACATCTCTCAGCTCCAGGACCCCATCTGAAACAAGCCCATGCAGGTCCTGTGCATGCAGCTTTAGTCTCTAAGAATTCACATTGCTTCAGTCCTGTTGTGTCTAGGAGGCCATGATTGCTGGGTATCCTCCATCCCCTCTAACTGGTACAACCTGTTCACCTCTTCTTCTGCAGAAAATCTTTCTGCATCATAATTATTCTAATGTGTCATTTTGATATGCTAATTATGACCTATAACTTCATAGCATGCATCTGGTATTATTCAAATAGGCTGGAGAACTTGGTTTAGCACAATAGTCAAACGGGAATCAAATCAAGATGAAATTTTATTTAAAACTATTTGGTTAAATCAAATCATTCTGCCCATAATTATTTCGAGTTGAAGGGACAAAACGAACTGAGGGTACTGTAAGATAAAGCATACTTATTATTTCTATCAGTGACATCAATTTAAGATAACTTGTTTGTATTCAATTATAAGGAAAGACTAAAATCTTCATAAAACCATGTGTTTTTAAAACTATTTTAAACTATCCGTAAGACTGATCAAGCCATTCTAGGCCACTCATAAAGGAGGTGACTTATTTTTAAGAATTTCTCTATGAAAATAGGTCTTTCAATTTTGTCCTAGAAATTGGTCCTGGCTGACATAAGAATAATTTAAATGGTATTTACAAACTCAGAAATATCATCTGTGCAATGACTCATTTTGAAAGTGAGAGTAAACAGCTAGATGTAAAATTTAGGGGCTTTTCATTTTAATATTTCTTTTTGTCCAAATAAACAAGTACAAAAATGATAATATTTAAATATGCTAAAAGATCATAGGTTGAGTCAGAGTGTGGTGATCTCTGCCTGACTGGAAATCAGGGATGAACTCATTTTGTGGAAATACAAGAAGGGATCTTCATGGTTCAAAACTCCCCTGTGCTGGTGAAACCACTTCTCTGGGGAAGAGGGAACACTGTCAAGGCTCCCAGCAAGAATAGAAGTGGAAGCCTGTGGACTGTCCACAGCCTCAGCCCAGATGGTCCATTTAACAACTGGGCTTTGCCTTCCTTACTCTTCTGATGGTTTTTATCATACACTCTGAATATATACACCCTATTCCAGGACTTAGGTTTCCTCTTGTAGCTAATATTTGCTCTTTCAAGATTTTCTTTAATCTTTCAGTTTTCATTATCATCTCTCTCTAATCTTTTAGTAATTCTTGGCTTGTATTTTACTGTTTTATAGTGCTTATCTTCTACTTCTTTATCTTTTTACATGTTATTATATCTTAGTTATTTTTTATCATCTACTTTAAGATGTAACTTTTAAATGTTATCTAATTCCATAAACAGCAAGCAGAAACATTGGCTAAAGGATGTATCAGGAGGTCATATTGACCCTAAAGAAACTAGAAGATATCTTTTTCCTGTGGGTTTTACAGTGTCTCTTTGAGATTGCAACAGATAGTGCCTAAACCACCCTCAATAAACTATTTGATTGTGACATAAATCTGACAGGGGTATGGCTGACCCCCTACATTAGGTACCCAACGTCATCCCTCAGGACAAAAATACATCCTTGACATAGCACATACCTCCCTGTGGATGGCACACAGGAACAGATGGATGACAGCGTCATTCTTCCCTCATGAACTAGCCTCTTTATTCAGTAATAGTAATGGAAATAACATGATTCTGACCTACAAAACCAATGGTCTTTTGGGAAACGTGCTGTGGATAGTCTGCAGTTTGGCAGAATGTAAAAGGTCATAATCACTGGCATCAGAAAAAAGAAGCTGTTCTGCTGACAGAGAGAAGCAGTTTCTGTCCTCCAGGCTTGACATGTCCCCTCTGCAGTGAAAGTGTTTGTATCCATTACTCATTTTTCTATTTGTGTGACTGTGATAGTGCCTATATCAACAAAATAAACTTAGAGACAGGGTAAATTCCAACTCACAATTCAAATCACTTCTGTCAGAATATTTTATCACACCAATGTGAGAAGAAACTGATAAACACACTTTCAGTCCTTTGACAGCCTGAACTACAGGATTGGCTGTGGGTACCAGAATCCTGTAATTCCTACCTAAGCAGATCTGTGAAGGGCTCTTCTCTGAGGCTGTACATCTGTGGGTGGACAAAGTCTTTAAGCTCAAGATTGTCAGGTGCTAATTACATATAGGCGCTGTGTAACTTGAAAGGGGAAATTTATACAGTGAAAGACATGAGATCCAAGTCATTTATGATATAAGGCTCGTGGAATGAATCATGCATCCTAGACTCATTCATCTCACCATTGCTTCCTGCCCACCATTCACCCTTGCAACCTCCCCAGCAAAAGAAAATAAAAAATAAAATTAAGTAAAAAAATAAATAAAACATCTTGCTGTTGAAGCTGCAGTGTGTCCTGGTGTGTCACACAGTGTCACCCTTTTGTCCACACAGCTTTACCTGCAAATGGTCATTGCAACGAGTCTGGCTTGAGGCCTCTGTCTTCTGCTACACTATCATTACCAGATCCTCACTGGACACCTTTGGTTATCCTGTTGCTGCCCTGTGACACGTCGGTCTTGCAGCTTTGGGTCTACAGAACCAGCCCCTTTACATGTTCCAATAGCCCATGGGTAGAGTAGATGCTAGAGTGGGCCAGCTCAAAGCCCTGCATCTGGACCTGGTTGGTAACTGAGTTTATTATCCTCCCAGCTATCCTCATCTATGAACTAGGGTGAGGTCTCCCTTGCTGTCCAGCTGACGGGACAGCTCTCCTGAGTGTCATGTCTGTTGAGGGGGGCAGGACTAGCTCAGCATAGTTGTCCGATATCAATATGGCCAACCCAGTCCAGGATGTCCCCATGGCCTGTAGTGGTAACATGGGCCATGAACATTGACATAGACATCTGCTGCACTAGGGCCATAGACTCAGACATGGCCCTTGGCCACAGCATGGGCATTTATCACCAATGGCCTCAGCTGGCAGCACAAGCCTATCACATTGGCCTGTGGTGCTCTGCTGTAGTGTCTCCAGTTCCTTCTCTCTTCACAGAGCACAAAGCTTATCTTTCTCTCCCATCTCTCCACCACCTTCTTGCTCATCTTAGCTGGCCTTTCCTTTCTTACTTTTTTGCCAATCTGCAATTTTCCCTCTGATTTCCTGTTCATTTATTTAGCCCTTTTCTGCTCTTTACTGTCTCCTTTGTTTCATGCACTTACTACTTCCACAGTTACCTTAAATAGTGTTTAACTTCTGATCCTCCTCTAGAGTAGTTTTTCTCTACATTCTGTTTCTACAGTAGTTGGTGACACATTGATTGTTGGGCCCTATTTGGCTTTTGTCTGGGCCTTGAGGAAAAACCCAAACCTGGCTTCATTTTTGAGAATGACTCAGCACAACCTACCAACCTGAATTTTGAGACTGCCTCTGCCTAGCTACTGCTGATGTATCATTTTCTTATAGGTCCTGTGAGATCACCCCACACCCCTCGTCATCTCACTCCACCTCATAAGTCATCTCACCTCACCCCGTCTATCCCCACCTCCTTGCCCTGTCTATATAAGCAAATTGCTGCCACATTCAAGCAAGTTCCTGCTTTGACAAGACTCTCAGCCTGGGTATGTTTGTTTTGGACTATGGACACTCACCATCCTGCTCAGACCTGGAGAGACTCTGGGACCAGGGTTCTCTCCTCTTACCTGGACCTGCCAGCAAAGAGCCAACAACTGATGAACTATAGTTAATTCTAGTTGTGTTTCTTTATCATGCATAGGTTGATGGTTTCTGCACAGCATCAACTTGTTTTCCTTGCTTAGTGGTCATGAATATGGGAATGTCATAAATAAGCCACTCAATAACCACCCCCTTTCTGAGACATGGAGAAACAACCAAACCACAAATCTCAAGAGCCATGCAAGAAAGATGAAGAACGCAGCATCATGATTCTCCGAAAAGACTGAATCCAAAGATAATGAAATAGGTAGTGATCCATAAAGTTTTATATAAATAATCAATTATATAAATGAGGATTTTCAAAGGAGATGGATCCATTCTAGGATGCCGAGTGGGAAGCCAGACACACAGAGGAAAGAGTCAGCAAAACAGATGAGGAAATTAACAATACGGGTTCAGAAGTCATCAACTGGAATACTCAGCAAGAATATTAAGACTTGAAAAGTAAAGGAAATCCAATAGAAACGGTATAATGAGAATACTCAATGTATCACATAAAAAGCACAGTGGAAGAGATGGAGAGATGACTCTGCAACTGTTAAGATGACTTACTGTTCCTCTAGAAGATCCAAGTTCCATTACCCACATCATGGGTTCAATACCTGCACACACATGGTATACTTTCAAAGGAAAAATTCTTTACAGACTTTGAAAGTACAAGTCTCAACTGCATATGGATAAACAAACAAAAAAAACAAACAAGGAGAGCTAAACAATCCTGAACAATGAAAGAACTGCTGAAGATGTCACCACCATCCTTGATTTCAAGTTATATTACAAAGCTATAGTAATAACACCCACATGGTTATTGGCATAAAAACAAATACATTAATCAATGTAATGAAACTGAAAACCCAGACATATATCCACACACATATGAATACCTGAATTTATATAAAGAAACCAGAAATCCACAATGGAAAAAGAAAGCATCCTCAACAAAAGGTATTGACCAAACTAAAGTCTGCATATAGAATAATGCAAATGGATTCATATTTATCACCTGCACATAACTCAAATTCAAGTGGATCAAAGACCTCAACATAAACCAGACTCATTGAACCTGATAGAAGAGAAAGTGGGGAACAGTCTTGAAATCACTGGCACGGGAGATGACTTTCTGAACAAAACACCAATAGTGCAGGCATGCCTTTGACCTACAGTCCATCCTGCCTACAAGATGTGCTGGAGCAATGGTGGGCAAGAGCTTGTGAGAGTGGGCAACAAATGTAACTTAAGGCCCAATCCACAAGACTATATGAGTCAGAGGGAATTGAGGACACCAGACCACAGACTATTGAATCAAATATGCAGAGCATATATGGCTCACAGAGCCTGAAGCGCAGGCTCTGTAGGAGTCTGTACTAGGTCGTCTGCATATACATTGTAAATATTATCTTGGTGGTTTTGTGGAATGCCTATCACAGGAGCAGGTGTGTCTCTGTCTCTTTGGCTTCTTTTCCTTCCTGGCCTTGCCCAGCCTTGGTCTGAGGGCCTTTTGCCTTGGTTTGTTGTGATATTTTATTGTATTTAGTTGTTGTCTCTTGGAGGACTGCTCTTTTCTGAAAAGAGTAGGGTGAGTGGATCTGGAGGAGGGGGGAGAAAGCTGGAAAGAGTGGAGGGACAGAAAACTGTAGTCATGATGTTGGAGAGATGACTCTATTGTCAATAAATTTAATTAATTAGTGATTAGTTAATTAATTCAAATAAACTCAAGAATAAGCCTTGAAAAAAAAATGAAATTTAAACAAATTATTAAAGATTATTTTAAATCTACTTTGGGAGACAGGACTTTATTCAGGTCTGGCAATTATGTTACTAAGCTATAGCCTAGCTCCTATTTAGATTTTTTTCAAACCTCTGCACTGACTTCCACAGTGGCTGCCCAAGTCTACATTGCACCATCAGTATATATGGGTTCCTCTTTATCTGGATCCTGGGCAGTGTTTTGGTCCTTTGTCTTCTTGTAAGCTATTCTGACTGATGAGACAGAAGCTCACTGGAGATTCAGTGTGCATGACCCTGATGGTTAAGTATTTTGTCCAGTTTCTCAAATATTAATTAATAACTTGTATTTCTTCCTTTGAGAATTAAATAATCAACTCAGTAGCCCATTTGTTGATTGGATCACTTATCAATGTAGTGATTTATTTTTGAGAAAGGTTCTAGACATTAGTATCCTGTTGGATGCAGAGTTGGAAAAGATTGTTTTGCCATTCTAAAGGTTGTTTATACTCATTCTGCTTGTTGTTTCCTTGTCTGTCCTATTTGTCAGTTCTCAAAATTAATTCCTCTGCTGTGCAATCATTTCAGAAAGCCCTTGTGTATGCCTATATCTTGATGTATATCACCTATGGTTTCCTTTGGTACAGTGGTTCTCAACCTGGGGCCACAACCCCTTTGGGGTTTGAATGACCCTTTCATAGGAGTTGATTATCAGATATCCAGCACAAGAGATATTTGCATTACAATTCATAACAGTAGCAAAATTATAAATACAAAGTAGCAACAAAAATAATTTTGTGATTGGTGGTCACCACAACATGATGAACTGTATTAAAGGACTGCAGCATTAAGAAAGTTGAGAACTGTTCCCCTAGTATATTAAGAGTTCAGGAATCTCATTTAGGTTCTTAATCTATTTTGAACTGACTTTTTTAAGAATAAGAGAGATGGATTTTTGTATACATTTTAAAGAAAATATTGTCTTGCAGACTTCAAATAGCTTATGGTTGTGTCCAAAGTATAATAATCCTTTTTCTTGATACTTTGTGTGTTTGGGGATTTGGGTGTGGGGTGAATATGTCAGTGCTCTGGAAGAAAAGTCAGAGGAGGACTTGTGGGAGTCGGCTCTCTCCTTCTACTATGTATCCACGGATAGAACTCAAGTTGTCAGTCTTGGCGGCAAGCATCTCTATACACTGAGCCATCTCAGGAGCCGTTGTAACAACTCTTAGGTATTAATGACATTGCCATTTGATAATCTTTTAAACAGTAAAGAGCAAATGATTTCATCAAAAAAATATAGACGATAATGTTGAAAGAGGCCATCATGCTGTATAGTCAACCTGGAGAAGCTTTGCTTCTTATAAAAATTATTAGATTATTTTCTCTTTAATTTCATGGAGAAATCAAGCAGTGAAAAATCGTAGTAGAATCAAGAGAATCTAAATTGACACCACATTGACTTGTCTTTAACTGTGCAGGTTAGATTCCTACGAAGACTATCACCAACAGTGGCTGCTGCAGTGATTAGCAGCATGATACATTACAGTCATGAGCAATACTTCCTGCTTATTTAAGATCATGTAAAAACCAAGTGTTATCAGACACTGGACGTATACTACAAAAAGGGGAACACAAACAACGGAAAAAGTAAAGAAGTGAGGCTTTCATGGTATCAAGGAGGTATGTTCGTTGATGTGGAAAAAGGTGCCTGGTTTGTGTTCTACATCACAAAAGGAGCTGAGTAGTCACCAGGCATTTAAGTGCCACACTCTCTGAAGCATTTCGGGGGCTTGCCTACAATAGCACCACCTTCACCTCCACAAAGCTTTTCTGTTTGTGTGGGGTATTTTCATGGTCAGATGCTCAATTAATCTGCAACGGCTGAGATTTGAGAAGCCCGTCTGTCTCTTTCGCTTAACTGCTGTATCTCTAAATGGGCCAAGGCTCTTTAAAATTTAACGAGTAAGCCAAGACATCAGTTGTGTACAAAGGACACTACCTTGTATATTTTCTCACATGATAAATTTGAAATCTAAGAAAACATGATTATTCACATTGCAGTTTTACTTTCTTCCCTCTACAGCTGCGTTGAGTCTGCCTTGAAATTGTGGTTCTGCACCAATTTCCAGCTACTTTCCCCTGTGATGCATGCCCAAGCTGCTCATCGTGACATTTCCTTTATGACATTCATGACCCTTCAAATATTTATGAACTGCTTCTCTGCTCTCTGTTCTCTGCCTTTATGCCTCATTCATACTGCGATGGACACACCAGTGATCAGCAATAGTGAGGACAAGTAAACAACAAGGAATCTCCTCAGTGGCTTTTCGCTAGCTTTCAGATAGGCTTTAAAAAAATATATCTCATGAATTCGCTACCTATTGTTAACCATAAACCAGAATACTAAGGATCACATGCCCTAAGGCAGTTTGACAGTTTTTCAATACAAAGGTACTGGGAGAGTGAAACTCCTGGCCAGTAGACAGGAACAATGAACATACAGTAGTTTTTGTCCCAAATGGATAAAGGAATAGTCGCCGATGATTGGTCTCTTAAAATGTTATGTTTAGGAAATGATGAAAAGAAATGAGCATGGTACCAAGCGTTTAAGACTACATGTCTTGATGCAAGTGACAGCACATGCTGGCGAGCATGTAGAGCAAGAGGAACACCCCCCCCCCATTGCTGGTGGGTGTGCAGACTTGCACATTCACATTGGAAATCAATATGGAAGTTTCTCAGAAAACTGGGACTTGGTGAACCTCAAGAACCAGCCATACCACTCATGGGCATATACCCAAGGGATGCTCTATCCTACCATATGGACACTTGCTCAATTATGTTCATACCAGCTTTATTTGTAATGGTCAGAAACTGGGAACAACCTAGATGCCCCTCAACTGAGGAATGGATAAAAAATGTAGTACATTCACACAATTACTCAGCTCTTAAAAAAATAAAAATGACATCATGAAATTTGCTGGCAAATGAATGGAGCTAGAAAGAAATCATCCTGTGTAAGGTAACCCAGACTCAGAAAGACAAATATGGTATGTGCTCACTTATAAGTGGATATTAGCTGTTAAATAAATAATAATCTCGCTACAATTCACAGGCCCAGAGTGACTAAGGAACATGTATGGATCAAGGGGGCAGGCCTCAAGGATCTTCCTGGGAATGGGAAAATAGAATATATTTGGAGAGTGGACTGGGGTGTGTGGGGATGAGAACAGGAGAGATCAGATGTGGGAAGATGGCGGGAGAGAGGGCTGGAATTTGAGAGAATTTGGGGAGTGAGGTAGAAACTTCATGGAATCTATGTGAATGGCATTACCAAAGACTCCTAATAATGGAGGACAGAGCTTTAACCAGCCACCCTCTATAACCAGGCAAGGCCTCAAGTGGAGGGAATGGCACACCAACCCAGCCACAAAACCTTCCACCTAGAGTTTGTCCTGCCTACTGGAAGTGTTGGGACCAGAGCCTAGTATAATCACCATCAGAGAGACCAGAGAGCGTCAACTGATGGAAGCAGAAGCAGAATCCTACAGCCAAATATTAGATGGATGTGAGGTAGTCCAGAGGAGAAGCAAGAGAAAGATTAGAGGAGCCAGACAGATCAAGGACACCATAATATAGCCCACAGAATTAACTGACCAGGACCCAAGTGTGCTCACAGAGATCAGGGGCACTGTAAGGATATGATCTAGGTCTTCTGCATATATGTCATTGTTTTGTACCTCAATGTTCTTGTGGAATTCCTATCAGTGAGAGTAGGAGTTATCTCTGACTCTTTTACCTGCGTTTAGGACCACTTTTCTCCTACTGGGTTGCCTTGATAGGCCTTGATGTGAGAATATGTGCTGGTCTTATTGTAGCAGGCTATTCCATATTATGTTGGTACCCCTGGAAGGTCTGCTCTTTTCTAAGGGAAAATAAAGAGAAGAGGGTAGATCCAGGGGAACGAGGGGTAAAGGGGGTGGATAGACTTGGGGGACAGGAAGAAGGGAGGGAAACTGCAGTTGGAATGTAATATATGAGAGGAGAGTAAATAAAAAGGGAAAAGACTAAAGCCTTATTGGTTAGAACACTGTGCTAAACTCTGCAAGTGTGTGTGTGTGTGTGTGTGTGTGTGTGTGTGTAAAGTATATTAACAACTTCAAGACCCTGTGTTGGCTGAAGTTCTAAGTACAGATGCTCATACTTAAAATGAACTTCAATATGTTGACTTATCCCAAGGAGTACTTGGTGTACAGTTTTAAAATGAGGCAAATAATATGTTTCACTTATGAAAAGACGTGTTATCTACAATAGACCAATTGCTCCCCAGTGTTTATCCTCAAACCATAAAAATTATAGCGGTTACTTGCAACTCCAGCACTTGGGAGGCTGAGGACAAACAATTGTGAGTTGCAAAATAAAATACAAATAAAAAGTAAAAAAAAAAAACAAAAAACATTGTTATGAAGTAACAAGTCTAAAATTAATTTGTCAGTGAATTAACCTGCATAGCTAACAATCAGAAAGAGGAAAACCATGTGTTTTTGTTTTTGTTTTTTTAATGTATAACTAAAACTCATCCATTTCTACCATGCATGTGGAATACAATACAGTCATGGAAAAGCTAAGGAAGCATGAGAGAAGTTGCTGCCAAATGCCCTGACTTCAGACCCCTTTCTTGTGGAGCACAGCTGTTGTGGGCTTGTACTGCTGTGGAAAAGCAGGGTAAAAACAGAACTTCCCATAGGAGTTTTACATATATTGTTAGATTTTTCCATGCAGTCAGCCATACAAATAAAGTCTTCTATACTTTTTTGTGTACCTCATTTATTTCACCTCCCTGCAGTGCACAAGGCTACCATTGGATGGCAGTATAACAGGAAGTAGTCAGTGAGCTCTGGAGCCTTGTTCCTGTTCTTGTAGGAGGAAGCACCTGAGGGTTCCAATTTAGAAATGAGGTTGTACATAGGTTTCCTACAGATGCCTGTATCATATAGGGCAAGAGCCCTTCAGTCTCCAGTTTACTGGGAGGCTTAAGTTTTTTAAATAAAGAAGGGTTAAGTTATATCAAACCTGTTTCTGTATCTAAGGAAATAAAGTAAAGCTCTTTGCTTACTAAATTATTTATTCTGTGAATTTTATCTATAGATTTTCAGATATGAGGCCATCTTGCATTTCTGAAATAAATCCATCTTGGCAGTGATGTGTGATCCTATCAGGACTCTGCAGGGTTCCCTGGAAACAGTTTATAAAGAATTTATCTTTTTATAATCTGTTTATAAAGAATACGATCCTGCAATTCCTCCCCTTGTTAGTCTCTGGTTAATGGTGTGGCATTGCTGACTTCCCTGTAAAAGCCATCAAGACACTCTTTCTGTATTCAGATATTAATAGATTTGTATTTTCATATTTTCTCCATCCATTTACCCAGAGACTTCATACATTTCAAAGTACTGCATTTTTTATTTTCTTACTTTCATTTATTTGGGGGGGCATAGCAGTTAGCTTCTTTCAATCTATTATGGTAAGAGTTTTATATTTATGAGAGGAACAGTAGAATGCAGGTGATATAAAGGGAACATGGAGAAAATGGAAGCTGCCTTTAAAACTGAGGACAGGAAGGGAGGTTAATACAGGTTTGAGAAACTTCCTTTCAAGTAGTTTGTCAGGAAAGTCCAAGAGACTCCCAAAACAACATAGATTATTGTGGTTGCCCTTGTCTGCCTCTGAGAGGTTAAATGTACGTTCTTAGTGCTCAATATAAAAACCACTTAGCACACGGGACTCTGAAGACTCCAGCTGACCTGAAAACCTCCTCCCGGGAGAGTAGCTGGACAGTGTTAGAAGGAGCTCTGAAGCTGCCATGGGAGGAAAGAAAACAACAGTGCTCCCCAGCTGAGACACCTATGAGCCACAACAATGACCAGCATGGCAAGATGCCCCTAATGATGCCAGACAAGCATTCACATCTTGGCTGCAACCAACAACTATCTCATTAGACTTTAAGTTTGCTCAACAGGAGAGAAAACATCCCTGCTACTAGAATTATAGCTAACAACCCAGGATTAAGACCATCATGGAGCGTAGAGAAGAACCTACAGCCACCACTTTAATACACTAGTGTAATTCCTACCTGCTTTTTAAATTTGACCTTGTAGCCACAATTAATTATAGCTCTCACCCCCTCATATCTTTGCAGCACATAAAGATTATTACAGAAAACCACGACTTCACGAAATACAGATAGTAACATATTGTCAGGCTCTCAACCCCCACAGATAAATATACAACCTATTTGCTGAACCTATAACTCAGGGAACATCTCAGAAGAGGGGTAGAAAGATTATAAGACCCAAAGGATCAGGAAGTCGGCCATGATACTCTATCTCCTAGAAGTGACCAGAACTTCACCCATGATGCCTCAACAACATGACTGCTGAAATAAGACTGAACAAAGACAATAGCAAAAGACAGGCTATCATGGAAAGGGGAGCTCCCACAAGGACCCACCCATTGACAAAGAGCTACAGGGAACCAAAAACTTCTGAGAAAGGGAGACTGTTTTGCCTAGGGATTAGCCAGCTAATTGCCTATTCATTACCAAGTTGTCAGTCCAGAAATAATATAAATACAAGCAAGGCTAAACAAACACAACAGGTTGTATTTATATATTTATTAAGTTACAAATATATATTTGTATGTGTTATGTATATAACATATACACATATTATATATGTAAAAATAATCATTGAAGAAAAAGATGCCATCCATTTGAGAGGGAGTGGTAAGAAGACATCTGCAGGACATGGAAGGGACTGGAGGGAGGGAAAGAAAGATATTTAAAAATTTTTAATTAAAGCAAAAAATTATTTTTTAGAAAGGCATCAGAGCTCTAGCAGCACCGACTGATAAATTGTGACACACTAAGTTTTAGGCATCATCTCATTCCAAATGGTTGTTGCCTTTATCAGTAATTTTCACTGGCTTTTAAATTACTTAATGAAATTAAATTAAATTCCTAAGTATTTGCAGATAATTAAGTTATATTTTGGTCATTTTTTTCCAGTTGCTATGATTATGTAATTTCTATCCTTTTACACATATTAGGATTTTTTTTTATAGCTCAAGATATGGTCTATCTTGTCAGTGTTTCAGTAGTTCTCTTAAAATCATATTTTATCAATAAATTGAGAAGGGGGCCTTTGGAAAGCCCCAATAGCTCACTGTGATTTTGAAAAACTAGGTATCATTATAAGAGTGTCTTTTGACAAAAATAATACACATATAAACCTTACAGGTAATATACTTGCTGTTAAGGAGCTAGATGTTTCTCCAACAGATCAGCAATTAAGCAAACATGTCTTTTCTCATCATACATTCCAGTATGATTACTAAGTCCCATCTAATGAAATAAAAGGAGAAAAAACTTATACATATTGAGAAGGAAGAAATAAAACTGTCTTTAATTTTAGATGCCATGATTTTCTATGTAGAGAACCAGAAAGGACAGACAAAATTCCTTCTGGACTAAGAAGTATTCATAGAAAGTTCCAGAATATACACATTGCATATAGTTTACTGCTTTTTAGTATAACATTATATGTAAAGCAAATATAAAACTGAAAGCACACAAGGTCTGAAGAGATATATCACCTGTCAAGAGCAATGACTGTTTTCCCAGAGGATTCAGGTTTGATTCCCAGCACCCACATTGTGGCTCACAACAGTCTAAGTCCTGTCCTAGGGGATTCAATGTCCACTTCAGACCTTAGAGGTACTTCATGTACTTGGTGCACAGAAATGCATGCCAATAAAGTATCCATACACATTAAAGAATTGAAAATGACAATACTATTCACATTTGCATCAAAAGTATAAATTCTCAAACACAACTAACAAAATATAGGCAAGCTCTATATAAGGCAAACAACCAAACTCTGATAAAAAAAATTATTAAGAGGAACCATCAGATGATAATAGAAAGATTCACTGTTGTCAAGATGTCAATTCTTTCCAAGCTGACCTATAGATCCAATTTTGTGGATAAGAACAAGCTAATTTCAGTCTGTATTTGAAATGGCAAAGGGCTCAGGATGATATCAAAGGTGGGAGAATAGAGCCTACCTGACTTGACAGCTTACTGAAATAAGTCAATGAAACAGAGTAGTATGACTATAAACAGGTTACAAAAAACACAAGCCACCTAATCTTTGGCAGAAAACATCAATGATGACACCCTTTAAATCTTATATCAGAGCAAATATGATGGAAGTATATTATACAAAAGTATCAACTAATAAAATATTTTAAATACACAAATGTTACTGTTAAGTTACTGAGCACCCAATGTAAATAATGAATCTGGATTTAGGTTTTATACCCTTAGAATATTACTTAAGGTAGACATAAACAAAAATGTAAAACAATAATAAAAACATGCTACGAGATAATATGGAAACAATCTTGGGTTTGGAGATGACTGTTGGAATACAAAACCAAAGTCACCATGGGTAGAAGGCAAAGTGGTTAAGCTTGAGTTCTCTAGTTTTAAAGTTTTCTGTCCTGCAAAGGCAGCTTTAAGAAAATAAAAAGATAAGACACAGACTGGCAGAAAATGTTTGCAAGATACACAACTGGTATCTTAAATACATACGATGAACTCATATTGACTTTCCATTGCTGCAACAAATCTGAAGTAACTGACTTATGTGGAAGAAAAATTACTATGGCTCACAGAGTTCAGGTTTCAGCACTTGATAGATTGGCTCCATCATACTTAGTTTAGGGGAAAGCAGTGGATCTGACTCCAAGGCATTTAGTCTATGGGAAGACTTGCATCACCCTCCATTTAGGTGATCAAAAGGCAGAGTATTCAGCTCTATTGCATTTTGCCTATGAAAAGGCAATGTAACTGACTCAATTGTACTTAGCCTATGAGAAGACAGTGTGTCATGCTGAAATCTGTGTAGAAGAGAAAGCTTCTCACCTCATGGTAGCCAGGAAGCAAGAGGTCCAGTAAGGAGCCAGGGTCCCAGTAATAACTTAAGCTCCCAACAACCTGACTTCCTTCTACTAAGTCCTTCCTTAAAGGTTCTACTAGCTCCCAGTAGCACTGTAGGGTAGGCACTAAACAATTCAAGACCCCACCTATAGCAACACTTAACACTTCGTAAGACAAACAAACATTAAAATATGGACCAAACACTGTAACATATCTCATTAGAAAAGGTATGCCATAGGCAAATAAATATGAAGTTGATCCTATGCAACAGCAGGAGAAGCAAATTAAATCAATGAGATTCAGCTCTATGCCCCTCTGACAAATTGAATGGAGACAGATACTTGTGAAACTATAGAATGAAAGGGGCATTCATTCATTGCTGATGAGAATGTGTGGTGGTTTGAATGCTTGGCCGAGGCAGTAACACTATTAGGAGGTGTGGCCTTGTTGGAGTAGGTGCTGCCTTGTTGGAGGAAGTGTGTCACCATAGGGGTGAGAGTGGAGACCCTCCTCCTAGCTGCCAATGAGACAGTCTTCTCCTGGCTGCCTTCCAATCAGGACCCAGAACTCTCAACTCTTTCTCCAGTGCCATGCTTGCCTGGATACTGCTTTGCTTCCCACCTTGATGATAATGGACTGAACCTCAGAACCAGTAAGCAGCCCTAATTAAATGTTGTCCTTTATAAGAGTTGTCTTGGCCATGGCGTCTCTTCACAGCAACGGAAACCCAAACTAAGACAGAATGGGAAATGATGCAAACACTCTGGGTGAGAAATTTGTGATTTCTTAGGAACCTAAACATGTCTTACTGCACAACCCAGAAGTTACTGTCATTGCTTTGTCCAAAGAAGTTAACACGTTAAATGTGCTAAGATAATTATAGAAGGTTTTTTTTTTATCATTTCACAAATGTAGAAGCAAATAAAATATCTTTCACTAGGTGAATGCATAAGTCAGTTGAGGCACAGAGAGAGGACTATTATTTATTTGGCACTGAAAAATTAACTATCAAACCATGAGATGATTCCCATTGCATAGCACTAGGAGAAGAAAGCCATTCTGACTGTACAAAGGGCACACACCGTGATTTCAATCTGCCGCATTCAGGAAAAGGCAACACTATGAAGATGATAAAAGACCAAGTTGTCAGGGCTTGGGGGTAATCCAGGAAGCCATAGGTAAGTCACACAGAACTCTCAACTTGGTTGGAACCCCCAAAGTGCTTTTAAAATGTTCCTAGAAAAAAAAAAGCACTTTTAACATGCTATAATCCATTGGATGGTGATGGAGCTGTCTAATGTCAATCACCCTTTCTACATTTTACTGCCCTTTACTTCACTTATTATTTACTAACTGTGGAAAGATTAAGTATTTAATGCAACATATTTTAATCATATTCACTCCCCATCCCATAGAGAACTTACCTGAAATTTTTATTTTAAAGATTTTGGGCCAAATGTGGGAGAGGGATATGCAAGGAAAAAGGCTATCCACTAGTGAGAGTAAGATCTGAGGTGGTGAGTGGCTGAGAGTTATCAGAATACATTATATATATATATATATGAAGCTATCGAAGGACACATTTTAATTGACAAAAATGCATCCCTATAAAACCATAAAGTTTCCAATTAAAATCTAGCTCTTTCATTCAAAAGAAAATGGTTCATTCTGATGTAATGTGGAGAGCAACAAGGAATAAATGAACCAATTGAATCTCACCTACTCAGTGGTTTCTTACTTGATATTATAATGTCCTTGCTTCAGATCTGATTTCTGAGAAACAAATTAAAATAGCTTAAGTATAATCCTACCCCACTCTCTAGATAACTTGCTGTCCTATTTCTCTTTTGTGCTATATCTTATCTTCTGCAACATAGAACAAATGTTATCACTTTAATTTTATAGGTTGAGTTTTCTTTATATAAACATTCAGTTTGTTAACATTCCATTAGCGTATTCCTCCGCACCCATGAAAACCAATTATCACCACCATGAATCTATTTCTTCAGACTTGTACAGGATGACTAACACTTTCAAGGTTAAGAAAGTGAAACTGCTGTGTCTACCCCTGCCCCCAACAAATGAAGATAGGAAAAGAGAAGGAGAATTTGCTTTCAGCTCTTAAATATAAATCACATTAAAAACCAAGCATCTTGAGTTTTGCCTGAAGGCAGCAAGCATGATGGTCCCTCCTGGGGTGCCAGCAGGGTGGCTGACACCAAGGGCAGGGTGGTGAACAGCAGCCAGGAGCTCACCCAGGTCCTGCCCCTGGACACCGTGCCTCAGAACAAGAAGAAGATACCCAAGATGAAGAATGGTTCTTTTTCTGGATTAAGTCTCCTCAAAAGATTTCCATGATCTGTGCTCCACCAGAAGTCATACTGGTGTCCATGATCTGTGCTGATTTGGTTGACAGAGCAAATTCCTAAACAGCCAGAGCTACAAGGCAAAACCCTGTCTCAAGAAAGAAAAGAATAATTAGTAAGAAGGAAATGTGTACTAAAACTGGGTTTTTCCGGTTCATTGATTCCTAATTTTTGTGCCTGGTGACACTGATATTGAGCAGTGGAGATGCAGATGTCAGGCGCTTTGCCACACTGCTGGTTGGGCAGCTGAGCACAATTATTCATTACCATTAGTTACTGCTAAGGAGTTTCCCATTCAAGTTGGGTCAAGATGTTCTGGCAGGCTACCCTTTTCCTGGGAAAATTGTTTCCTAATTTCTAAGGCTCTTACACCAAGAATATTAATAGAGGGGAATACTGTGATACATGTGTAGAATTTGCCTAAAAATTTGTTAGATGCCTGTACTGACTGGTTTTGCGTGTCAACTTGACATAAGCTGGAATCATCAGAGGAAAAAGCCTTCATTGAGGAAAGGCCCCTATGAGAACGAATTGTAAGGCACTTTCTCAGTTAGTGATCAATGGAGGGAGGGCCCAGCCCACAATGGCCACCCCTGGGAAGGTGATGCTGGGTTTTATAAGAAAGCAGTCTAAGCAAGCCAGAAGAAGCAAACCAATTAAGAGCACTCCTCCATGGCCTCTGCATCAGCTCCTTCCTGCAGTTTTCTGCCGTTTGATCTCCAGTCTTGACTTTCTTTGATGATGAACAGCAATATGAAAATATAAGCCAAATAAACTCTTTCCTCCCCAACTTGCTTGTTGGTCATACTGTTTCACTAAAGCAATAGAAACTATGATTAAGACAATGCTCTCTTTAAAAAAGGGAAGGAAGAGAGGAAGAAAGAGAGGAAGGAAGGAAGAGAGGAAGAGAGGAAGGAAGGAAGGAAGGAAGGAAGGAAGGAAGGAAGGAAGGAAGGAAGGAAGGAAGGAAGGAAGGAAGGAAGGAAGGA
>LR753161.1:15894-27702 GCA_902729485.2 Mus minutoides | reverse complement strand
GCCCAAAGACACTGCCTGGCTCACTAGGTCAAGACCAAGCTTCCCTAGCCTCATGAATTGGTGAAGCGCTCATCAGCCATTTTAAGGAGCACACAGCAGAGAAAAGCCATCCTGATTTCTGTCAGAGTGTATGCCAGGGCTGGGTGGTAGTTGCTGAACAATAGCCCTGATGTAGTGCAAGAAGCACAGAGCAGGTTTCTGGGTTCAAGCCTGCTTTTGTCAGAGAGACAGCCCCTCTGCTCTCCGCCTGCCTTGTCAGATTTGAAGATGAAGTGTGTTTGGGGTCACAGTGAAGACTCAGCTCATAGTTGCACTGATTGCCACAATCACAGAAATCACCCGGCTCTGTCACGTGCTTCACACTTAGAAGTTCAGGATTCATCTTAAAATAGTTGTGCAATGGTTTGCAAATTTAAAATGGCCCGAAATGGCTTATTTAGAAGTAAATATATTCATTGAATGTGGCAATGAAACTCACTAGTTTAAAAAAAAAAAAACCCTCAGTTTAACAAAGTAACGTCTAGCTGGGCAGATGGCTCAGTGGGTAAGTACCTGCTCCTCAAGTCTAACAGCCAGCATTCAGGTCCCCAGAACCCACTGGAAAAGCCAGATGGGCGTGGCATCCATGTAGTCATACCACAAGGGAGGTGGAGACAGAGGAGCCTCAGAATAAGTTGGCTTGTCAAACAAGCTGAAATGTAGAGCTCTAATTTTAGAAGAGGTGCTGCCCCAACATATAAGGTGGAGACTGACCAAAAAAGTCACATGATGTCAACCTTGAGCCAATACACATACATGCGCACATGTGTACATGCACCTGCACTCACCCATGCTCACCCACACATGATAACACACATGCAAGCATGCACAAGCATACATTTTAAAAAGCTAATACATTGTAATAATGGAATCAAGTAATCAGAGTTTTTTGTTGTAGACACAGTTACAATGATGACTTTGTATCCTGGTGCCACTGTACTGAGCTGCTCTGGCCTTGGCTAGTCCTCCACATGTCCTTCTTCCAGGGCCTTTGTACATTATGCTCTTTCCATTTCCTGTCTTCCCTTTCCTGCTTGTTTAATTCTTCACTTGCTAATTTACAGCTTAGTATAATTGCCCTATGGAAGTCCTCTTTGACTTTCCTGCTTAGGTCAAATTTTTCCAGTATCCTTTGTATTTGTACCCCACCCATGCTTGAGTTCTATTTGTTTCTTGCAATGGACACTCCTCTTTTTAACTTGTCACACATTAACTTGTCACATTATTTCAATAACCCAATATGGTTGTGCTCATAACAGGAACAGGATAAATATTCTTTTTAAGAATAAACAAATGTGTGAATGAGTCCTGAGCATGCATGCACTGGGCCTTGGTATTTGACATATCTGAGTCACTTTCATTCATTTCTCTTAAATTTCACAATATAAGCTCCATGGAGACATATTCTTCTTTGCATTGCATTAATCTCTCATAACCCAGAACTGGTTATGTTTTCTATCATGTTATAGCCATCTCAGAACCACACCATCTTTTAGTTGACATCAATTGTCTATAAGAGTATAGGGCCCTGCAAGACTCTCCCAGTCATTCTGGCATGCCAACTGGTATGTCACTGAGCTGGTCTTGTTTAGGATACTGTATTGTTGCAATTTAGTGGGTCCAGCAGTCATGAGTAATGGTCTAGGTTTATAGAACCAGACATGGATTCCCTCTTACTGAGCAGGCCTTAAGTCCAGTTAGATGGATGCTGGTTACCCCCAGATGTTAAGTGCCACTACTCCATCATTGGATATATCTTGGCTAGCTGCTCATTGGAGTAGCTTGTCGACTTCACAGGTGGTTAGGATTATTGCTTTTCTTCCTTAGTAATTTGCATAGCATCTTCAGATACAATGGGAGGCAGAGTCGTAAAGGACAAAGCTTCTAGATTTGTTCGAACACAATTCCTTCAAGCTTCAAGTTCTGTGTCTGAAGTTTGTTTGGCTTCAGCAATAGGGTCTTGACTTTAAATATTTAAGAGGAACTAAGGTCAACAGTAAGAGCCTCTACTGTTTTCTTTTGGGAGGCATTCCTTGGTTCCCCTGACCAGCAACTTGAAGGGAAATCTCCCTTACCTGGCACTGGGATTTTTCTGAGATAGTTTATGGTGCTTGGGAAAATCATTGTCTTCTTAAGTAGTATGGTGTAATATCTATCTATCTATCTATCTATCTATCTATCTATCTATCTATCTATCTATCTATAATGTATTTATATGCTGACTATATATATATATATACATATACATATATACACACACATATATATTTTAAAGGAAATGTAAAATACTGTTTCCTTATGAGTTTTAGTGTTACTTCATTTACCTTCCTCACTCTTCTCTGTTTTATCCTCCAACCCCCTTCTGAGTTAAAGTCCACACCTGCCTGTCATATTTCCCACTTCCTGTCATATTTCCACTTCTTGTCATAGCTCCCCCCCCTCCTAGCACCTACGTCTTACTATTCTCCTCTCTTTATCTCCTTTGCCTCCAGCAATCCCATCTTCCTTTCCTGGTTTCTGAGATTAATATATGTTATGTATTCATATCTAAGGGTTTGGATTCATGACTAAAGCAACCGTACTTCACTATAACGAAGCTTGTGTGTAACAAACCTACAGCCAGAGCCATCCTAAGTGGAAAAATAACTGGAAGCAGGTCCATTAAGCTCTGGAATGAGATAGGAATGTCCGCTACCCTACTGCTTTTCAGCAGTGTGTTCAAAGCACTAACTAGAGCAATAAAGCAAGAAAAAGAAACTAAGGGGATAGAAATATGAAAAGAAGTTTAATTATTCCTATTTGCAGATGATATAATATAATAATGAAGATCCCAAATTACAGCAGAAGACTTTATAAATGATTATCATTTCCAGCAAACTGGTAGGATACAAAATTGGTTTGGATCAGTAGCCTTTCCATATAACAATAACAAACATGTTGAGAAAGAGATCATGGAAACACTAACATTCACTATAGCCTAAAAATATTTAAGACTAAACCTAATCAAAGAAGTGAGAGACATTACCAATGAAAACTTTTAATCTCTGAAGAAAGAGATTGAGAGAGATGGAAAATCTCTCTAGGCTCATGAATTGATATAATAGATACTATGAAAATGCCATCTCACCCAAAGGTATTTACAGGCTCAATACAATTCCAATAAAAGTGTTGATAACATTTTTCACAGAAACATAAACAAATTGAGATTCATGTAGAGTCATAAAAGACTAAGAATAGCTAATAAAGCACTGGAGAAAAGTAACAAATGTGGAGGGCTTATCCTAGTAGATTTGAAGCTATATGACATGAGACTGGAACACAAACGGGCATGTAGACATACAGAACAAAACAGAAGACACAAACACGAGCCTCCATAATTATTGCCATCTGATATCTGACAACCATGTCAGAAAGTACATGCTGGCCAAAGGACAGCAAGTATCCTCAACAAATAGTGCTTGGAGAACTGGATGCCTACATGTAAAAGGCTGAAATGAGAGTTATATTTATGACCCTGCACAGGAATCAATTCCAAATGGATCAAAGTCCCATGATGTGAAGCTTGAAAGAGTGAGAAGCAAACACAGGCAGCACCCAATTCATCCAGACAATGTAGGAAAGAACTGCCTGAGCAGGACTCAGTCACGCAGGATTTAAGGTCAACAACAGACAAATAGGGCCGCATAAAATTACAATTTTCTGTTCAGCAAAGGAAACAAACGGTTGAGCAAGGAGGAAGCCCATAGAGTGGGAGAGAATCTTTGTCAGCAATACAACTGACAGATGATTAATATTTAGAATATGCAAAGACCAAAAGAAGAGGGAGCCTGGAAACAAATGACCCAGTTTTAAAAAAAAGTGTGCAACCGAGCTGAAATAAAAATGGCTAAGATTTCCTTTACATATGTTCAACATCCTTACCAATTAGTGAAATGAAAACTGAAACAATTGTGAGGTTCCACCCTGCTCCAGTTTGAGTGGCTGAGGCCAAGAAAGCAACTGATAATAAGTACTTCTTAGGATGTGGGGGAAAGAGGAGCCTCTCTCACTGCTGATGGGATTGCAGACTGGTCCATGACTCTGGAAATTAGTTGGAGAATTCTCATTTGGAAACTAAAAGACCTACTATATGTCCTGGCTATATGACACCTGGATATCCGCCCAAAGGACTGAACTACAGATATGTGCTGGATATCTGCCCAAAGGACTGAACTACAGATATGTGCTGGATATCCGCTCAAAGTCTGAACTACAGATATGTGCTCAGCCATGTTCATTGCTTTTCTATTCACAATGTTTAGGAAATGGAAACATGCTAAATATCTGTAAACTGATGGATGGATAATGAAAATTAAGTGTATATACACATTACAATTCTGTTCAGCTATAAAGAAAAATGAAATTATCAAGTTTGCAGGGAAATGGATATATCTTAAATATTTATCTTATTTTAGGCTTATAATATAATCACAACATTTCTCCTTTCCCTTTCCTCTTTTTAAACCCTCTCACATATGGTATATGACATATGACATGTACTAATTAACATTTTGTTTGTTTGTTTTTTCAAGACAGGGTTTCTCTGTGTAGCCCTGGCTGTCCTGGAACTCAGTCTGTAGACCAGGCTGGCCTAGAACTCAGAAATCTGCTTGCCTCTGCCTCCCAAGTGCTGGGATTAAAGGCATGCGCCACGATGCCCGGCTATAATTAACATTTAATGTTTAATATAGTATGTAACATCACACACACACACACACACACACACACACACACACACACACACACACACACACACATATATATATATATATATATATATATATATATATATATATATATATATATATATATCTGTATGATGTGTGTTTTCAGGGCTGATCATTTGGCATTGGGTAACCAATCATCATGCTCTTTCCTGGAGATTTTCTCCCAATCCCAACTTCTTAATTGCTTGTAGTACTTTGTGTAATATTGAGACGTCATGGTCTTTCTCCTGTCAATTTTGTCATGTCTGTTGGTCTCATCACTGTTCATCCCATGTTTGGGCAGTCATGTTGATGAAACTTTATGAGTGTAACCCCTGATATTACTAGGAGATAAAATCTTATAGAAAATTCTTTGATCTGTCTTTTATAATATTTCAGTCTCTTCTTCCAAAATGTTTCCAAATCTTAAATGTAGGAATATTCTATAGATGCATCCATTGAGACTGGATGACAGGCCTCTGCATTTTGAGTGATTGTGGTTTTCTGTGACGGGCTCTGTCTGTTGCAAAGAGAAGTTTATTTGAGAAAAGGCCCTCTTTTGGGTTGTTGGTCCAGACCCTTCAAGAGCCTCTCCAAGCATATAGCCTATAGCTATTGCCCTTGATAGACCTCCAGAAGTGAAGAGTAAATCCATATTGATTAGGATACTATGTGCTTCAGACACAGGTCCCAGAGGCCCATGAGTTAGAACTAACCTGAATGTTCCCTACTTAAGGACCAGATTTCATGGTACCAGAAACCATATAAGCTTCTAAAAGATGGAAGCAACCAACAGTCCTACCTAGCCGTGACCCCTGTAAACCATAACAATGGCCAGCATGGCCGATACCCTAAGGAGGCAGTAGTGGCTCACATACCTTAGCAGTAACCAACGGCTCTATAACTGGACTTAAGTCTCACTCAACAAAAGGGAAGTCATGCCTGGTGCCAGGAACTTAGCTAACTACTCAGTGCTAACTGAGTTAAGGATCATGGAGAAATCTACAACTGCTACTTTGCTAAGTGTGCATAATATCCAGCAACAACCTAAACAGTTGTCCTTACAGCCAATCATAAATGTAGTGCCCATCCCTCATCAAGGAAACCTCTCTTTGCAATTAAAAAATATTGTATTGAGTGTGGTAAACCAGACCCAGAAGAAAGAACATGCTGTTCTTTCTTATGATGGAACCTCTGCCCCACAAATTTGAGCATGATGCGTGAAGGTATTCTATTCTGATCTCTTATACCACATTGAGCTGTAAATTCGTAGCAAAGCTCGGCATGCTTCTAGAGCTTAAGCTTAGTTCATCCATTTGGCTATCAGACATGGCCACTTGGCTTCCTACAGACAATTTAACTTTAAGTCTCAAAGCTGGAATGGCTATCTTGCTAAAACCTCACAGTACTCCCTCACTGCACGGATGGATCAATGGATACATGCCTCTCTGGTTGCCAGGTATCACCCTCACTGCCTCCCAGGTGACAGATAAGAGGGCATTATCTTCCCCTGCACTGTATCATCTCAGGGGTGGAGGCACCAGGTGCCAGGCAGCACAGAGAATGTCAGCTGAGGATCAGCTGGTCTGAGTTCAGACGCTAACTGATGCGGCACTAAGCAAAAGGAATAAATGAGGAAGGGATTGTGAAGCAGTCTACTTGACACTCAGACCTTTCACATAATGGTTTCATTCAATAGATTAAAAAAAAAGTCTGTGCAGCAAGCTTCACATGTCATTTTAACAACTAGAAAATGTAGACTCGGGTGGAGAAAGAGCTTAGCCAAGGTCATCCTACGACTACCTGGCTGGGTAGAGATTAGAACCTAGATCAACCAGCCTCAAAGTGCAGCTCTCTCCTCTATTCTATCCAGCTATGTGACCTTGATCCTTCACATCCACATAAGTAACCAAGAGGATTCCCATGCCAGTTTCCAGGGATTGCCATAAGAAGCCACTGATAATGTGCATTAAGGTAGTGTATAAATACTTGGTATGACTGAGCTCAATCTCCTTACACAGGTAGGGCAGATGTTGCAAATGCTTTCATTGGTATGTTTAAGGCAGAGGAGAGCTCTGACTGTTTGCAAGCGAGTCCTCACGTCTGGAGAAGCAGAGGTATGATTCAGGTGCATGGTGGGGGGAGCTTCAGAAACAAGGGCAACACAACTTGAACTTTCTCAATCTAGCCTATTTTTATTTTTACCAAAATATAGTCTCAGATTAGATTGCTTGTGTTTTGGCTGAGGTATGAACAGTCATAGGCCAGCTGTTCAGAGCAAGAGCAAAGCAGTTAAATGCTGTGTTACACCCTGGCTCTCTGCCAGCAGCCCAGCTCGCAGCTCTCTGGGCTTTGCCCATGTGATCATTGCACTCATGCATTTCCCTGGAGCTTCCCTAATTTCTGCACATGCCCTGTCTTTCCTTGGCCAGATGTTTGTTTCCATAAGAACAGGTTGTTCAACTGTGTATTGCCGCCTGTGGAGGTGGACCACCATAACCACTAGGTAAACAGTAGTGCAATCCTGGGTCATACTGAATGGTGAGGATTTTGTTCCACAGTCAGCAACCCCATGATGGTTCTATGCCTCTGTCTACTGATATGTAATGTAATGTCTCGTTACAATGTGTAAACATCCCTCACAATGGGATTTGAGGTTGACACTCACAGAGCTCCAAAACCAGCCTGTGTTTGCAGCAGAAGGAAGGAAAGAAGTTGACTGATAAATGATGAAGGAATGAAGAAAAGCCAAAGTTGTCATTAACAATGGTGCATGGGTGTAGAGACAAATACATCATGCATAGAAGTAGCAGGAGGTACTCATGTGTGGGGTGGGGTATGAGGGTCATGGGGATGGCTCAGTCTGTGAAGTGCTTGCCACACAAGCATGAGGACCTGAGTTCAATTCCCTAAGCCCAGGTTAAAAAAGTCAAGCATATTAGTATGGGCTTCTAAACCTAAGGCTGGGAGGCAGAGACAGGTAGATCTTTGGGGTTCCCTAGCCAGTTAGTTGGTCTAGCTGAATTAGCTAGTCCCAGTCCCAGTTTTCTGTTGCTGAGGATCTCTCTCTCTCTCTCTCTCTCTCTCTCTCTCTCTCTCTCTCTCTCTCTCTCCTCATAGAGTATTTATGGATCAAGCAATTGCTTAGTATTAGATCATTTGCCATATTTAAAACCCACAACAAGTCTTAGAGGTCCTCTTATTATTCCCTGTTTTACAGATGGGGAAACTGTGGTTAACTTATCCAAAAATCCAAAATCACAGAGCAGGAAGAACACCAGAAAGTTGGACTTGGAGAATCTGTTCTCAACTCTACATAACAGACTCACTCAGGGGATTTAAATACAGTATAAACCTAATGGAAATTAAGGCACTGAACATTGTCCAAGGAGAGAGGATCTTCAGGTGGGCTCGTCACATTTGCAAAGGTCCAGAGGTGCCAAAGGACTTGCGCCTGTAAGTGCTCATTGACTGAAGAACAGGGCATAGTATGGAGGAAGCTAGAGAAACAAGGGGGAAATGTCAGCAGAATGTGGGCTCTTGCCTGGCTACAAAGGGGTGCCACAAATGCCTAGACAGGATTTTGCAGGAGCAAAATGGGGCTCCTTTGGCATTTGGGAAGGGAGAGGTATAAACAGCTTCTGGTGGAAGACCTTGTCAGACAGCATGGGACCCAGAACTCCAGAGGGAGTCTGGAAGGGAAAGAAAAGTTGAAGTTGAAGGAGGCCATGCTAAGAGGTGACAGGGAAGGAAAAAGTCACCATTTCCCTCTGTCTTCTGCCCTTGGAGGAAGGTAATCTCCTACGCAAGCCCCAGAAGATGGTTCTGCCAGCCTTTCTCCAGCATCTTGGCTGTAACATGCTGGTTTGTACTCTGCAGTTGCTTATGAGTTAGATTATAAAACTTCAGAGAAATGAGACTTGGCCAACCACACCAACAGTGACATAAGCAATTATTCTTTTCCAAGGCTAAAATATCTAATGACAGAATTCACTTTAGAGACACCTGCAGAGGATACGGAACTTCATGGTTGAAGGGGGATAGATGGGACACTCGAACTTAGCCTGCTCTAGGCAAACTACTCATCATCCAGAGGCCTTGAACATAGTCACTGGAAAGGTGCACTCCTGTTTTGCCTTCTAGCTATGAAGAGAGTCTGAACACAACTCATCATAGAACTTCATTTTCTCAACCTTGACTGGTCAAAAGGGTGGACTATGTAGGCAACTACAATAAATTAAAAGTTCTGTGAAAACTGACACTATAGATCTGGGCAGAGAAGAATTAGCATTCTTGATATGTAGAGAAATTAACCAAAAAATGAAGAGATATAAGAAAAAGCAGGACTGAAGATAGTAAGTGGTAGACCGGAATACACAGACGAAGCCGAGCCTGGAGTTACTCAGACTTGGGTGCAGCAAGACCCTTCAAACATTCAAAGAGAAGTACTGGCACTGAGTCAATTGGCTCACTCTTGACTCAAGCACAGGGGCCATAGAAATAGCATATGGTGATGGTCAGATTACCCTAGGGTTGGGGTGTAGGTTTTGGGGAGACAATAATGTCAGAATCCCAGGGGCTTCAGATATGGGTAAGAGTCTCTCCAAGCAAAACCAATGTCCTGTTACAGAAGAAAGAAATAGTTTCCAGGCAGGAAGCAAATAATAGAAGTCTCTATGACCTTTTCCAACACAAATGTCAAAATTTCATCAATCTTTTAACACCCGTTAGCCTGCATACTGGGCTATTTAGAGAACAATTCCATAAGGTGAGAGAGAAGGAGAGCAAGCTCTGGGGATAAGAGGTGACATGGCAAGTGGCCCTCGTCATTTTAATGTTTCCAACCTCATGTCCTTGTCAGTCTGTCCCACCAGAAGCCGCCAGCTCAGCTGAAACATGAAGTTTGCTTCCAGAAGCCCGAGGCCTCTGCTTCTAACTTCTTATGACTGTCCTCACCTTAGCCTGCTTGAACTCAGACTCGAGAGTCTTCAGTAATTAGAGGCTATTAACAAATGCTGATTAATACTCTACATGTGCCCAGAGGATGCAGCCGCCACAGACCAGAGCCCAGGGTTAGTGTGTCCAGGGTTCTCTGAATTCCTGCCTCTAAAAATCTTTCTTTCTTTTCAAATAATGAAATGAAGAAAAGGAGCAGAGAGATGATGTGGCATTGGGTTAAAGCTTTGCTCTTTTTGTTTGCTAGATGTGGACTAGAAACAGGGCTCTGTCACTATGAGCGTGGTGTCCATAGGTAAATAGGGTAATCTCTTAGCCTCTCAGTTTTGCTACCCATGAAATAATAATCATTATCTTACTTTCCAGCATATGGTGTATTAGAGCATTCCTGTATGCATCACATACAAAGGAGATCAAATAAGAAAACCTGAGTCTGGTTCTATGCTTCATCCACCCCATTACCTACTGGGCTTGGAATGTGGACACTTAACGCAAGTAGCATTGGCAAAGCCCTCTTATTCAGCTTCTTCCTCTATATTTTTTCTCAAATTACTTTGTATTCACTACCAGGGGCTGGTAAGGAGGAGGCTTAAAGCCATGAAAGTTTGTAGCCACTGCTCATATAGCTCTGAAGACCACAAATGTAAAATGAAGCTATTCTTTGTGAAGGTTAAGTAAGGCAGACACATTTAGGGCCAGACACTTCTTTTATGGGGACAAAGCTGACCATCCTTTAAGACGTCTTCTAAGCTGTTTTTTTTTAGGGCCAGACACTTCTTTTATGGGGACAAAGCTGACCATCCTTTGAGACATCTTCTAAGCTGTTTTTCCCCCCTTTTGTTTAATTTAAAACTCTGGAGAAAATTAAGAAATAAGTCAAGGGAACCAAATTCCTCTGACTCATTCTCTTTCATGAGGAAATGTGACTTCTTATTACTGCAAATGGACCATGCTCAGAAGCACTTATCCACACCATCTTCTGGAATTTATACTTCATGACCTTGTACTAAATCTGCTCAGAAGTGTGTCTGACATCTTTGTCAAATGTATGCTTTATGACCTTCAACTGAGCATGCTCAGAACATAAGAGCCCCTACATGTCCTTTCTGGTATAAATACACACAGGATTCTAGAGTAAAATCCTCATATTTCTGTATTCAGAGGCAGCAGTTTATTGTGACTAATCCTACTCATATACAGACTGCGTGGAACCAAAAATACAGTTTCGTCATGCCCCGTGGGTAATATTTCTTCCTCCTCTCCTCTGTCTTCTAGCTCTGTTTGTTGGCTTTGTACTAAGCAAAAGAACCTGTGATTAGGTACAGAAGCTTCCGGGAAGAATCCGCCCATTTCTCTTTCCTAATTCCTGGTCACTGGAGAACCTTGGTTCTTCACTGGGAGATGCACCACTCCAGTCTCAGCCACTGTCTTCTCAGTCCTTGTCCCCGTCGTGTCCTGTGTACCACCCTCTTCTGTATGC
Source organism: Mus minutoides (assembly GCA_902729485.2). Lineage (NCBI taxonomy): Eukaryota > Metazoa > Chordata > Mammalia > Rodentia > Muridae > Mus > Mus minutoides. The sequence goes on along the minus strand of LR753161.1, from coordinate 16,482 downwards.
CTACCTCCCTTCCTTGTAGACATTACTCATATAAGGAAACTGACCTTCAGATTTAGATCCACCCAATAACCCAAGATGATCTCATCTTTTGATCGTTTGCAGCTTATTACAGCTATAAACCCCCTTTTCTTGTTAAGGTCACATTCACAGGCTCCTTGGTCTAACAAGTGGACAAGTCCCATTTTTGTTAAGTTTGTTTTTGAGATGGTAATATAATTGTAACATTTCTCCCTTCCCTTTCCTCCCTTCAAATCCTCCCAAATACTCCTCCTTGTTCTCTTTCAAATTCATGCTCTCTTTTTTCATTAATTGTTGTTACATGCATATAACACACATATATTCTTAAATATAAATTGTTCAATCTGTATAATGTTACATGTATATATATATTTCTAGGCATGACCACTTGGTATTAGGTAATCCTAAGGGTTAAGTAGTGGCATATATGCTTTGGGAGTAACCAACAGCTCTCTCTCTCTCTCTCTCTCTCTCTCTCTCTCTCTCTCTCTCTCTCTCTCTCTCTCTCCCTCTCTCTTGACTTAAAATCCACTTAACAAATGCAAGAGCATGAATGGTACTGGAAACCTA
>LR753161.1:0-15794 GCA_902729485.2 Mus minutoides | reverse complement strand
TAATAAAAATCTATAAACATTTCTCTTTATACCCACAGATAATGGTGGTTTTCACCCATCATAAAGGAAACTTCTCTTCTCAATAGATGTAAATCACTATAGAAAACAAAAAAAATCAATTAAAATGCAGTTGTAGGGCCTAGTTGCAATGGATACAGCTATAAAACATTCCATTCCTAAGGCTCAGTGAAATTTCAGGAGGAGAAAAATTTGTAAGAATAGGAGTTTCAGGGAGTTTTGGGTAATTTTTTTTTTTAAAAAAAATATGTCTTGCTATATACTCCAAATTTCTCTTCTCTACCTCAAAGTCAGTCTTTCCTACAAGTACCTGTATTCCTAGCCACACATACTCCAGTACTGAGAGATTCTGAAAGGCTTCTTATTTTCTGCCCAAAAGAAGTCCAACCACATCACTGGAGACCTTTGCAGAACAGGCCTCACTCATCTTCTGTCCTGCACATGCCTCTTAGTGGAGGGTCTAAGCCTCCTCTTCCCATCATTTCCTTCTTCTTCTTGGACCACCCTTCCTTCTGGTTTCATTCCTTTTCTCTGTCTTTGCCACCTGACTCTATAAGAGGAAGTTGCCAGTAACCTCAAGGGCTCATTACAGTATGGGCTGTTACCCTACAGATTCTGTAGGTAGACCCCCGGGCACAGTCCAGTTGCATTTTCCACTGAGATTCTTACAAGGATGCAGTCAAGATGTAGGACACACAGGCTTGCTGGGGAGGAGTCAATATACAGGCTCTGTGGGGGGTGTTGATTTTTATTTTCTTCTGATTGTGGTACTGGAGGCTTCAACTTGCTCCCAGCCTTCACTGGAAGCCACCTGGAGTTTCTAGAAGTTCTCACAGTGTTCTGTCACACCAAATTCCCAAACACATGTCTTCATCAAGTCAACAAATAGGAATTCTCATCCCAGTCCTTGTCTGCATTAAAAACAAAACAAACAAACAAACAAACAAAAAACAACCAACCAATGAAACAAAAACAATCTCCCTGCAAAACTAGACTACAAAATAATGGGTTTCTTTATGATATTTCTTACATGGTTATAGCCTGTAGTTTGCTCACATCCATCCTTTACCCTCCCTTCACTCTGAATTTCCAGGGATTTTACCTGGTTGAGTCAGCTCCACCTATGATAGGTGAATTATTTAAGCAACTCAAGTTAAGACAGATATTTATGTCCATAATTACATCTGTAAAGTCTTCATTTTTACTCTTGCTTATTACTAGAGCTAGAGTAAATATACTAATATTGTCAGCCTGAATTGCCAGGAATGTAAATACTGCAAAGTTGGATAGTCCATCTGTCAAGTATGGCAGCCTGTACTTCAAAGTAAAGTTTCCCCAGATACCTCTCCCACGGAGCCATTGTTTCTGACTAGCCTTGTCTCTTTGTAGTTCCCAGGGGCCTTTGTTTATATCCCCATAAACATTGAGTTGTTTGAATGACCTCCAATAAATAAGAATGAAGATTGAGGGGCCATCCTGGAGTCACACTGCCTGGACCCATCCCAATCCTGATATCTACAAACCCTTCATCCTGATCGACTCAAGGCTCTATGAGAAATCTTTTTGTGATGTTATTTTGATGAGCACTGCTTTTAAACAGTTAACAATGTTTGGTTCATAGAGATGTTCAGTTTATGGTTATCTTTTAAGAGTTGGTATAGGTTAGATTATGTTGCAATAACAAATGGTCCCAATCCAGTGGCGGAGTGATTATAACCACCAACAATTATTTTTCCTTCCATAGACTGCATGTTGGTGTGCAACAGAAGTTAGTAGGGAAACTGTGCTTTGTGTCTCAGGCCGAGAAGGCAAACAGTGCACTGAATGCTGCAGGTGGCAGGGCTACAGAAGAAACTCCTTCGTAATGTCTTGTTGTCAAATAAATGACCCTGCTCTGACATAAACCCAGATACTTACACTCACAACTAATTGACCAATATGAAGTTCATAACCTTAAGCTGAAGGAGGCAAAGACCTCAAAACCACACGGCTGCATTCCTAATGCTGTTTCTACTAGTGCAATCCTGATTTTACCTCACGGAAGATTATGTGTCACCAATCTGTTCCAGTTTCATTTCTGCAACAGTGACAAGATACTCTGACAAAAGCAACTTAGGGGAGAAAGGGTTCATTTAATTAATAGTTTAGGGCTATAGGCCATTGCTACAGGGACACTGAGGTGGCAGGAGCATGAAGCACCCTCAACCAGGAAATGGTGCTGTCCACTGTGGGCAGGCCTTCCTACATCTCTTAACTTAATTAAGGAAATTTTTCAAAGACTTGTCTGTGGGATGTAGGCAATTCCTCATTGAATATCTCTTCTGAGGTGATTCAAGGTACTGTCAATTGAAGCTAATCATCACATTATTTTTTTTTTTGTATCAAGAATAGCACAGATCACAGATCATAGTTAGCTTTAACCACAAAAGATTTTAAAATAAGGCAGTTCCAGTGTAAACCAAAGACACAATTCTCAAAATGAAATGGAAGAGACAAGAATTTACTACCTTTAAATATTTTCTTTCCCTCGTGGCCAACTACTACAACTCTTACCTATTTGCATGCGTGATGCATAGATTCTAAATGCATTTGTAAAAGTCTCAGGATGAGGGAACTGCTAATTGTTGCAGTGAAGCAGCTTTGGCTGACTCTCATTCCTGAATCTGGACAAGATCTAATGTGGATCTTATCTCCAAGGAACTCTTCTGGAAATCTCCCATGAGGGTAGCTCATAGAGGATGGGGCAGGGGACTGATGGGTGTTGAAAGAAGAAATGATGATCTCTACTGAAACATGATATGATTGTTTGGACACATTTCATATGCATGTCCCAAGGTTCATTTGCTGGAGGCTGGTCCTCAATGCTGTCATGTTGTAAGGAAGGGCCTTGGGGAAGTGATCATGGACATATAAGGTAATCACGACCTAATCCTGGTGGCTGTATAAGAAGAGATGAGACATGCTCTGCATGACATTGGGGCACTGCCAGCAAGAAAGACACGATGCAGCCTGAGGCTCCTGTTGTCCAGAACTGTGACCTAAATAAAACTCTTTTCCTAATACAGTTACCCAACCTCAAATATTTCACTAGAGTTACAAAAACTGGACTAACAGACATGCTTTCTGGGTATTGGATGAACAGATTTGTGAGAGTTAGTCATTAGAGCAAACCCAGGAGCCTGGAGACCAGATTGCCATCATACAGCTGGCATGGAAGAAGAAGAAGAAGAAGAAGAAGAAGAAGAAGAAGAAGAAGAAGAAGAAGAAGAAGAAGAAGAAGAAGAAGAAGAAGAAGAAGAAGAAGAAGAAGGCTATTGTAAGCTCTCAGGTACTGCTCCAGTGCGATGGCTGCCTACTGGCTACCATCCTCTCTATGATGTTCATGAATTCTAACTGACCCCCTGAAACACGAATCGTCAATACTCTTTCCTCTGTAAGTTGCTTGGTCATGGTGTCTTATCACAGTAATAGGAAAGCAACTGAAATGTGAACTATGTTTACATGCCTGTGAATTCCCCAAGGACTGAGTCTCATGAGTGACCTATTAATGTTCTCCACTCTCCTTTTCTCACCCCGTCAAACAACAACAGTAGAAGTAAGCACAGAACAGACTCCCTGCCAAAAAACATTAAGGTGCATCAAGGAAATTATTTTTAAGTGGTTTCATAAGCCAATGTTCAAAAAGTGATAGTTTTAGAGCTAACCAATAGCACCAATTAGAGTTGGGAAGGGGACAGAGAAAGTTCAGTACAACACACATTCTTTGACTCATTTCTTTTAGATGCGTATTCCATACACTGAGAAGGCAAGTCTAACGTTGGATGTTACTGTGCCATCAAGGCTCGGCTCCAGCAATGTGGAGTCTCAATCCAAAACTCAGAAATTACAGAAAGCCTGTGTTTGGCAGAGCCCTTCTCGTTTTCAGCAGCCCACGGTTCTGTGTGTGCACAATTGTTTGGGGAATTGGCGGTGAGGAGCAATGGGAATAATTCCTTGGAAATGAAGAAAATCAGCAAAATATGAGGGAAAAAAGATTAAAAAAGAGAACAGCGAGAACTGGAGAAAGGCAGTCTTGGATGGTCCCATTTTTTGTGTGTGCTCCTTGTGCAGCTTTGGTAAATGAGATTCTAATGATGTTTTTAAAGGACAGTTCTTGTTTAATGGGGCTCACAAAATCCCTGCTGCTGCTTGGGCTGTGTGCTGGGAGAAAAATGGCTTGATGCTGGGGTGGGGGTGGAGGGGTTCTACTCTTCCTAGGACAGATTCCAACTCTTGAAGTTGTCAGTCCGGGGCCGGGGAGACAGCAATATGTGGTAATGAGGCTGTATTCATACATGTCTCTCTGAAGGCCTACTATGTGCCAGGCATGGTTTGTTTCAATGAATTTCCACTGTACTGGCAGGAAAGGTATTCTAAAGAGTCCCTCCTATGGGAATATTGATTGAGATCATGAACTTTAAGAAATTGGGATTTCCCCAGGAATCTCATACTAGGAAAAAATAAAGCTAAGCTGGAGAATGGAGGTGGGGACACTTATCAGTAATAGATACCAATAATAATAAATAATATTATTTATCAATAATAGACTTATCAATAATAGTTGTAACAACTTTCCAGATTACCTTCAAGGAGAGACTGGAGCCTAAAAATGAGAGGCCATTGATAGGTGGAATCATGCCTTAACTAGGACTGCTTAACTATACATATCTCTTGACACTATTTAATGTTAAGGTTCATGTGACAACCTCAGGGGTGGAATTGGGAAAAGTTGCTGGATCTGTTTATTTGTTTTTTTTTTCTCAAAGTAGCCCCCCCTCCAATAAATATTTTGTTTTCTTTTAACTCTTATCTGTTTATTTAATTGGTCTGTTGAGGACAGGTGATGAAGCCTAGATTTGAGAGCTGCCAGCTATAAGCCTACTAATTCTGGGCATCCAAGGCCTTTAACAAAATGATCCAAGAGCCTGTGCTCTGTGGGCCCAGAGAGAGGGTCTCATCCATTTGTGGAGGAGGGAAGGGAAGATGTCTTGGAGAATGGAACATCTGAACTGAGTCCGGAAGAATGCGCAGGGGTAATCTACAAAGAGGGCTTGGTGGCTAATGGAAGCTAACAGCAGAACACTGGAGAAAGTCACCTTGCCCAAAATACCTTCAGTTTCTGTATTTAGGAGGATAGTTTTAGAAGCAAATGATGAGATTTGACAATGACAGCCCCTACTAAGTGCTGAGTGTACGCTGGGAGTTCTACTCTGGTAAGTATGCCCCTCTGTCTTGGGGACATTGCCAATGTCTAGAGATAGTTTGGGTTGCCAAGATTGTCATGGAGATAAGGGTACAGAAGGCCCTGGGGTGGGGGAAGATCAATGGTGTTTCATAAACATGCCAGGAAGCCTCTTCCACAGTTCATGTTGTTAGGGTTGGGACACTGGGCTATGTGCCTACTTGTAGTCTACAATGTTAACCTGTCTGTTCTCACTATGCCCTTGTAGGCTGTGATTGTATCTCCACATCTTCAGCAAGGAGAAGGAGGCTCTGTGAATGCCAGCTACTTGCCTGAGGTCACAGAGGCTGACTGTGGAGTTGAACTCAGGTAGCTCTGCTCAGGGGCCATGATAATGGTGAAGACAGGAGCAGGACATGTTTGATGGCTACCATGGTTACATGGTAAATGTCTTTGGATGCCCAGATTTGGGACTGTTTTGCCTTATTCTTCTTCCTCCATGCCTGTGGATTGTTCTGTGGATTTCCTATCTCTCATATCCTAAGGTGCTTTTTTCTTATGAACCAAGGCCATAGGCAGATGGAATCCCTTCCTATAAAGGGGAAAACAGAAAATAGAGAACAGCTGTCCAAGGGCCTGTCATATGGCTCTCTATACTCCATGCCAGGCACACTCTCGCCTACTAATAACCTCAACTACAAGAAGAGTTGTCCTGGTTTGAGGAGAAAGAGCCCTAGCACATAATTAATTATTGGAGGCCACTATCTTGAAAATCTTATTCTTAGTGTGTAGGGAAGATGTGGGGAAAGTCACTGGCAGAGTAGAAAAAACAGAGCCACTTTCAAGATTAGTGTGGTCATTTCTCATGGTATCTTCTGACTCAGCCATTTTCTTTCATGGTACAGATCCAAGAGAAGCAGAAAAGTATGCCCTTAAGTCTGTGTCCACGAATGCTCAAAGCATCACTGTTGAGAATAGCCAAACCTGAAACAACCAAACTTCAAGAAGCTTTTAAATGGATAAGCAATTTTGCTTTACTCACACAGTGGAATTATTATCATTCAGCCACCAAGAGAATGTAGCACTTTATGTGTGGCACAGAGGATCATGTACTGTACAACTCAATTTCAGGAATATTTCAGATGATGCCATTGATTTCAGCAAAATTCAGATTAGCAATCACTGAGTGAAGTGAAGTTCACTTGGTGTTGCAGGGCAGATGGGGTAGTTGCTATTGGGGGTTTCTTTAAGGGATGAGTTTTGTGGTTCATTTCACCTGCTGCTGCTGTGAAAAACATCCAACAGAAGTAACTTCAAGAAGGAAAGATCTGTTCTGTCTCACAGTTTGAGGATACAATCCATCATGGTGGGAGAGTCATAAAGGCAGGACCACTCATGGGGTGGGGCCTCTCACCTTTAGAGTGAGCTTTCCCATGTTGGTTAAACCAATATAGAACATGGCAACAGAGATGCCAGAGGCATGAGTCTTAGGTGATTCTAGATCCTAATGGGGTTAAATCAGTGTCAACCAGCACAATGAGGGAAATCCAAATTTAGACTGTAGTGGTGGTCAGATGATTCTGTGAAAATATGAATTATCACTGTGGTCGTTTGAATATGCTCGGCCCCTGGGCAGTGGTACTTGGTGGAGAAAGTGTGTTGCTGTGTAGGTAGGCTTTGAGGGCTCCCAGTGTTCAAGCTTCACACAGTACCAAAGGGCATCTCTTCCTGGCTGCCTGCAGAAGATAGTCTTCGGGATGCCTTGTGATCAAGATGCAGAACTGTTGCAGTAAATCTCTCCAACCCAAATATGAAAACACGACACAGTTAATATGAATACATGCTGTGCGCCTAGATTGGGCAGATCTACCGCTACACTACCATCTTCCACCTCTATGAGACCCCTTAGAACTTGTGATTTCTCCAGGCCATGTGCTTCTGCTCTGCTTTTCTTTTGCCTCCACCTCTCCTGTGACCTCTCCCTCTTTCAATTTTCTCTTCTCTCCCTCCCCTTTCGGCTCCACCTTCCCTTTTATCTGCCCAATCATCAGCTCTCCTTTATTTTGCAAAATAAGGTGGGAAGCAGGTTTATAGGAAATCACCTGAGTGCTGACTCATTCCTTGTTCACAATCACTCTTTGGAGAACAGAATTAACATCAAATATAATTAGCCCCAGGGCTATCCACAATACAGAACTGTCAGCTCCTTCTCTAGCACCATGTCTGCCTAGATGCTGCCATGCTTCTGACCATGATGATAATGGACTGGACCTCTGAAACTGTAAGCCAGCTCCAACTAAATGTTGCCCTTTATAAAAGTTGCCTTGGTCATGATGTCTCTTCACAGCAGTAAAATCCTAACTAAGATAATCACTGAACACTAATAATTAATGAGTTATATGCTATCTAATTTCTCATCTAACAAGGGTCTGACAAGTGTTAGATTCCCCTAATGAGTGTGATCCAGGACCCTGCCATTTCACTTACCACATATCACAACCTCACTCCACCTGAAAATCAGTCTCTTCTCTTTCAGTATGATCTGGAAGTCCTCTGTGGGAGAAGCAAGGATGGACAACCCCAGCTCAAGTAACAATGGATGCAGCCATGGAGCAGCTTGCAGGGAAGCTTTCGAGAAAGCCAGCTTGGCAGAAGGGGCCCTCCCTCTGACAGCACCTCAACTGTGATTAAGGCTGCATAGATTTGTAACATGGCTCCAGAGCCTGGCCAGTCATTCATGCAGAACAGAAACTTCGCGGTTCTGGGAAGCTAACTAATTAATTGTTGCATCAATAAAACCAAGCTTTGACCCTCTCATGATGAATTACATCATTACAGAGAACTTATCAGTGGTGTTAGAGAAAGAAAATAAAGAAAATGTGAAGAGAATTTTATCTGCCAACAGTCAGCATTTCCCAGGGCCCAGAGGTCAGTCAAGGACGAGCACTTACTCTCAGAGTGAAGCAGATGCATCTTGCTAGCAAGGTTGCCACCCCTTGCCCCTTAATAGGCAGTTTTAAAGCAGAAAAGTTGACTTTCCAGTCTAGAAACAATACAAAATGATAGTGGAGAATTCTGACTCTGGAATTAAACGTGATGGTGCAAGCACAGGGAGGCAGATACAGGAGGATCAGGGGTTCGAGGACATTCTCACCCAAAAAGTAAGTTGGACGTCTGCCTGGGATACCGGAGACCCTCTCTTAAAGCCCTAAATCAGGATCAAGAGCCAGTGAAACTTGGGCTCAAAAGAGTCGGTGACATTCTTTAAAGACACGGATGTCCTCCAACCTGCCCTCAGTTTCTGTTATCTGCCACATCAGGAAGCGCATTTTCATGCCGCTAGATACACTAAGTTAGGTTGTGGACTGAAAGTCTTGCCCAGGCAGTGCCATGTTTGCTTTGCACCCAGTCAAGCTCTAGAATCCCTGTTCTAAAACACTGGCCATGGGGCACACATTGTGAACCCAGTGCTGGGGAGGTGGAGTCAGGAAATCCCTGGGGCTTGCTGGTCAGTCAGGGTAGCTTCCTTGACAAACTCCTGGCCAGTGAGAGAAACTGTCTCAAACAAAAAGACAGACACCACTTGAGGAATGACATCATCGAGGCTGAGCTCTGACTTCCATATTCATGCACACACATGAATATGCACTCCCACACACTCACAAGAAACAATACGTTATGGCAAAGGAGGTGTGGTGGTTGGAATAAGAAATGTGCTCCACGGGCTCATGTACACTTGAACACTTTGTCCCTAGTTTATTGGACTATTTGAGGAACTGTGGGGACTTTAGGAGGTGGAGCCTTGCTTGAGGAAGTACATCACTGAGGACAATCTTTGAGGTTTTCTAGTCTAGTTCTGCTTCCGGTTTCCTCTCTCCACTTTCTGTTTATGGACAAAGTGTGAGCAGCTAGCTTCCTGTTCCCATCTCTATGCCATACCATCTCTGCTGTGATGGGCTCTATTAATCTGGAGGAAATGCAACTAACACAGGAGGTAACATGGGGGTGCTTGCTAAGGAGCATTCACTAAGTGTGTGCTAGTAACCATGTAACATTGCCCTATTGTTAAGGTATTTTAGGGGGTGGGATAGCTTTCAGAGACAGAACACTTGCTTTGCAAGCACAGAACCTGGCTGTTCAATCCCCAGTACCATGAGAAAACAAAATAATACAACTGGGAGTGTTCACAGCAGCGTTGTACCACGCTCTCCCAGTATGTGTGACATTGTATGTTTTCTAAATGCTAATATCTAAATTAACATGCATTGAGATAGACTTTTTGATGCTGAGTTTTATGAATGGGCACACTTGTCAATCTGTGTCTCTACCACAGCAATCAATATCAGCAATTGATATACAAAATGATATCATCTCTTGTCCCCAAATTCACTCCTGCTATCTTTCTTCAGTCTCAGCAGTTGAGTGTTTAGTATTAGTATTTGACATGATGCTGTCATCTACAAAGTTCAAGTTCAAACACTGCAATTGAGTTACAAAAACATCACCCACTCAATACTAGCTCTTACTGCTTCAAGTAAGTTTGGGGTTTTGTGTTGCGCCAGATTCGTACTTCTCCTGGGCTGCGTGCAACCCCCAGGACACAGGTGTTGGACCTGACCTTTGCTCTCTGTCCCTTGTCAGAGGCACATACTTCTGTCTGCCATTGCCATGGCTTCAACTTCAGAGAACACAGAACGAAGGAGTGATAGTGTGTGCTGTTCTGCAGCTAGCTTGGTGAATTGAAAGGTTGATTTTTATTGTTGAGTCATATCCTGGGATGCATATAGCATAGCGTGTCTGCTCACTCAGTGAAGGACATCGAGGTCCTTGGTGTGAGGAAATATGAATGAAGCTGCTATAAGCATGTTTACATGTACCTGTTTCATGTAAACTAATTTTTTTCTTGCTAAAGTGAGGCTCACAGATAACTCTCTGTCTAACTATATACTATCTATACGCGAACTTATGTTGAAATTTATCAAAAATTGGCAAATTGAGTTGATAGCTCAGTTAATCCTATATTGCTTTGTAATCACAATAACTTGAGTTTGATCCCCAGAAATACATACACACACACACACACACACACACACACAGACAGACAGACAGAGACTGAGACAGAGACAGAGAGAGACAGAGAGAAACAGAGACAGAGTCAAACAGATACAGACAGACAGACAGAGACAGAGACTTGAAGACAGAGACTTGAAGACAGAGAGACGGGAAGAGAGAGAGAGACAGGTGTACACATGTGACCCCAGCTCTAGTGAGGCAGGCAAAAGTGGACGCTGGGACTCAATGCCCATCTAGCCTAACAAACTCAGAGTTCCAGGCCAGTGGGACACCCTGTCTCAAAAATCAACAAAACAAGTGAAAAACTCCAGAGGAGTGACATCTGAGGTTGTCTTCTGATCTGTATGTATGGGAACACGCATGTGATAGCAGGAGTGAATTTGGGGACAAGAGATGATATCATTTTGTATATTTTGTTCTGACAGTGTGTAGAAGCACTAACACAGGTTACCTTAGGCTTGCTGTACCAGAGTGTGTGACCGAAACCTTAAGGAGGAAAGGTTTATCTGTGCTCATGGTCTCAGTGTGTCAGCTGTCATAGCAGGGAAGGCCCAACAGAGCATGCAGCATCAGGAGGGCAGGGTATAGTCCACTCACACAGATGGAGAGAAGGCTATAATTTCCTGATGGTCTGCCCCTATAGAGTGTCGTCCTATAGCTAAACTCTACCCACTGCCTACCACCAGCTGGGGAACAAGAGTTCAAATCAAGACACTGTAGGGACATTTCAGATCCCAACTCTAACTCTTCTTATAGCTACCCTGTGGGCTTGTGGGCTTGCAGCATGAACTTACCCGGCTTCCTCGGAGGCTGATTGTGTTGAGTATCTTTGGATTACTTCCCTTCCACAAACCCTGCATAGAAAACACGCATTAAAGATTTTAAACTTTTTGATTTATTTTATTTTTGAGATTATAATTTAATTACATTTCTTCCTTCTCCTTCGAGCTTATCCATGTACTCTTATTACTTGCTTTCAAATTCATGGTATCTTTTTAAACTAATCATACATGCACATATATAATCTGTTTGACTCTTATAATGCTGTACGCACGTTTTCCAGAGTGACCATTTGGCACTAGGTAACTATCTACTGTACTCTTCCTGTGGGAAGCCTTCTTTCCTGTTCCCATCTCTCCTCAGTTGCCAATAGTTCTTTGTATAGGGTTGAGGCCTCGTGGGGCTTTTCTCTCTCCAGCTTGGCACGTCCATTCTTGATCTCCTAGCTCAGCCCATATTTTGGCAGACATGATGGGGACAATTTATGTGTGTAGCTTCTGGTGTTACAAGGAGGCATAATCTCACAGCAAACTCCAGATCCTTACAATTTTTCCACCCCCTCCTCAGTAATGTTCCCCCGAGCCTTAGGTGCAGAATTATGTAGATGTATCCATTGGGAGGAGGTGATACACGTCTGCCTCTGTGTTTTGATTGGTTTTGGTTGTCTGTGTGATCTCTGTCTGTTGCAAAAAAGAAGTTTATTTGATGAAGGAGGAAAACTGCACTTATCTGTGGGTATAAGGACAGATGTTTGTACATTGTTGTAAGGAATTATGCTGCATTCGTAAGGTAGTGCTTGTAGGTTCTCCTCCAAGAGCCATTGTCAGAATGAAAGGTTGGGAAACATTGAAGAGAGGGAGAGCATTCTACAAGTATCCAACGAAGGAAGGCAATCCACAGTCCTACGCAGCTATTATGTCTCTGAACCACATTGATTACCAGCATAGCACCATAATCTTAAGGGTGTAGTAGTGGTACACACATTTTGATGGTAACCAATAGCTCTTAGGGCCCATTCAATAAGAGGGAGATCGTGCTTGGGACTAGCCAAATGCTCAGTGCTACCATTGAAGGTCTCTTTCCTCATCTGGTAATTTAGTGTTTGATTCCTGACAGTTGAGTCAGAGCATTTGGAAGCATCCTGGCTGGGAGTCTTCCTGTTAGCTACATGCTAGGCTGGCAGACACTTTCAGCTGTGCTGTAATTTGTCTTTTCATTTTCCTTGTACCATCTTCCACTGAGAAAATGTTTTAAATTTTGATAAAGTCTAATTTGTCAATTTATCTTTTATGGAGTATACTTTTAGTGTCAAGTCCAATAATACTTTGACTCACTCCATGTTACAAACTCCTGTTTGCAACTGTCCTCTAATAAGTGACAGTTCTGTCTTTTACATCTAAATCCACGTTTGGGTTGTTTTCTTATGAAGCATGGGGTGTAGCGTAAAAACATGTTTTTTGCCTATGGATACCCAATAATTTTGATGGCATTCGTTGAAGAGAGTATATTTTCCCCATGAATGAGCATGTGCACTTTTGTTTAGAATCTCTTTCCCTGACCTAAGGCAATCGTTCCCATTGTCAGCTCACTGCTTACTGTGTAAGTAATCAATGATTACTGTGTGCTGTAGTAAGCCTCAGGAACCGACCTCTAATCTTTGTTTCTAATTACTTTGCCTCTTCTGATTCACTTGATTTTTTTTTCACATGATTTTGAATTTGGATTGAAAGGCCATCCCCACCCTACCCCACCCCAGAGTTTGAATTGAAGTTATGAATTCACAATATCATGTCACAAAAACGAATGGTTGCAACCAGAGGAAAGGTAATAAATGTTGATGAGAATGTTGAGAAAGGGGATTTTGGTTAGAACGTAAATTAATATAAAAAAAATTAAGCTGAGGGTACCACATGGTCTATCCATCATACTGCCAGGGACCTTACATATCTGGCGGAAGTCAAGTCAGCATCTTACAGCTGTGTCTACATTCTCATGTGTATGACGACTTCATTATTCCAGGATGTAGCGTCAACACAGGTGTTCACTGATAGATGGGTAGATAATGATAATGGGGTGTGTGCATCCAATGGAGTACCATTAGGTTGTGAAGAGTGAAGACCTGGAGGTCACACTATTAAGTGAAATGAGCCAAACACAAAAAGGTAAACATTTTATAAATAATTCCACACGCATAAGTGTGAACCCTACAGTGAGCAAGAACATAAATGTCTAGAGAAAACACCGGTGGTGTCCAGCGCTTTGGTAGGATGAAGCAGAGAGGAGAATGGCAGGACATTGTTTAATGGGTATAAAACACTGTATTGCTGTGGATATTAAATTTCTTTGACTCTCTGTGACAAATTACAAAGAAATGTCACACTAAGTGCCCATAATCACTGGGGTCTACTGTTCCTAGGCTTTGTTGAGACAACACTACACAGCCTGGAGTCTGTGGAAGAAGACAGCCACTCCCCAAAAGGCACCAGGGAATTAGGGCGACAAAGAAGGTCTGGCTCTCAAGGACACAGTCCTCAGAAATTCGCTTCCTCCACCCAGCGCCCTCTTCTCAGGTGCTCAAGTGTGGGCAAATTGTTTGTGGAGTTACTTATCTGGTTCCTTTATTAGCCCTTCACCATCTCCAGGGTCTGTGGTGCTCTGCACTGATTCACCCCAAACATTGCTTACCTGTGCCTTCACAGTGCTGCCCGGGCTTGCTGGAGGTTTACCAAAGAGCCAGTGTCTTCAGTTTTATCGATCAACCACATTGACTTTCAGTTGTCAAGTTCATTGATCGTTGCTCTTCTCCTAATTGTTCCATTGGTCAATAGAACATAACAACACTATTCTGTTTACTTAGGGGTGTTCTTTTTTCTTTATTTATTCACTTTACATCTCTATCACTGCCCTCTTCCAGTGTCCCCTCCCACAGTCTTCCCCAAATACCCCCTTCTCCTCTGAGAGGGTGGCCCCCGTGTCTCCAGTCATCCTGGCACATGAAATCTTTGCAGGGCTAAGCACATCTTCTTCCACTGAGGCCAGACAAGGCAGTCCAACTAGAAGAGTTGTTCCTTATTTTTCTTCTTTGCTTGGGGGATGATTAGAATGGTGATAGTCCTCCCCTCTCCTGCCTCTCTCTTCCTCAAGACAGGCTTTTTCTATGTATGCATCCTAATCCATCATCAAGCTTGGAATCTTCCTGCCTCAGCCTCCTGAGTGCCAAGATTGCAAGCATGGGCTATGCCTGGCTCTTTCCTTCCCTTTAGCGAATTCTTGCATACATCCTACGGTGTGCAGTACTCCATTTCCACCCATGCAGGATGGAAACGCCTCTATCTCATCTCCATTTGGCTCTAGATGTGTTTAAGGCTTTCTTGATTGATCAATGGTTTATTTAGGATGTTATCCAATGTCCAACTTCTTGGAGCTTGTTCTGTTCTTTCCTACTTTTGATTCTTAGTCATTCATACTCAGGTGATGTACCTGTACTGTTTCCAATGTGTTGAGTTTGTTAAAGTTAATTTTGTTTAAAGATGCAGCCCCTTTCTGGTGAAAACTGCACATGAGTTTGAGAAGCACATTATTCTGTTTTAGAATGAGCTTTCTATAATATCAATTGCTCTCAGGCTCGGGTGCCTCTCCAGCACTACTCGGTTCTTTGCTGTTTAAGAGTTTGAGTTCTTACACATGTGCTGTCTCCTGGCTCTACATACTGTTCTGTTTTTCATTTTCTATTTACTTCTTCTGCTTCTCGGCACACTCTTTGTTTCCCCTTGTCTGCCTTCTTTTCTGCTATTTGAGTTTTTTGTGGGTTTTTTTTGTTCTTGGTTTTTTTTGTTGTTGTTTTTTTTTCACCCCTGTTTTAATTCCTAAGTTGTGGTTTTCACTATGTCTTCTCATATATGTATGTACATAAATTCCTTACATAAACCAACATATCATTTCCATACAGCCAACATAGATACTCCTGTCTAAGCTATCACACTATATTACATTTAGTCTCTATTCTGATGCCAAGCTATAGAAATACTTATTATAGTGTTTAGGGAATGATGACAGAAAAGTAATCACTGTGAGTATGTAATCCCCTTTCTGTTGCTATCTAAAACACTCTGCCCCAAAGTAGCTTATAGGCAGCAAGGTTTATTTTAACCTGCAAATCCAGGCCACAGCTAGTCATTGAGGGCATCCAAGTCAACACTTGAGCTAGCCCTGCTTATAATGGCACATGGCACTACCTCTGAGAAAGGAGCTCACGTTCATGGCCAAAGAACTACAGCAGATACCATGGAGGAGGATGCTTGGTGGCTGGCTTGCTCATAGACTCGGGCTTAGCCATCATTCTTCGGTTGTTTTTGAAAGGATCTCACTATGTAGCCTTGGTTAACCTAGAACTTGTTATGTAGACCATGCTGGCCTTGAACTAATAGAATCCACATTCCTTTGCCTCCCTAGTGCTGAGATCAAATGTGTGTACCACCCACATCCAGCCCAACTGGATGCAATCACCCTACAGCGGTCAGGATCCTTTTGCATCTGTTAACAATCAAGACAACCACCTACAACCTTCCCACAGACCAATCAGAATCAGGCAACTCTTCAATTGAGCTTCTTCTTTCTTCTTCTTCTTCTTCTTCTTCTTCTTCTTCTTCTTCTTCTTCTTCTTCTTCTTCTTCTTCTTCTTCTTCTTCTTCTTCTTCTTCTT
>LR753160.1:13030-27896 GCA_902729485.2 Mus minutoides | reverse complement strand
AAAGAAATAGAAGCAGTCATTAATAGTCTCCCAACCAAAAAAAGCCCAGGACCAGATGGGTTTAGTGCAGAGTTCTATCAGACCTTCAAAGAAGACCTAGTTCCAGTTCTTCTCAAAGTATTCAACAAAATAGAATCTGAAGGTACACTACCCAATTCATTCTATGAAGCCACAATTACTCTGATACCTAAAGCACATAGAGACACAACAAAGATAGAGATGTTCAGACCAATTTATCTTATGAATATCGACGCAAAAATACTCAACAAAATTCTCGCCAACCGAATGCAAGAACACATCAAAACGATCATTCATCATGACCAAGTAGGCTTCATCCCAGGAATGCAGGGATGGTTTAATATACAGAAATCCATCAACGTAATACACTATATAAACAATCTCAAAGATAAAAACCACATGATCATCTCCTTAGATGCTGAGAAAGTATTTGACAAAATCCAACACCAATTCATGATAAAGGTCTTGGAAAGATCAGGAATTCAAGGCCCTTACCTAAACATGATAAAAGCAATCTACAGATACTACCTTAGAGTAAAAAGCTGGAAAACAATTTTCTAAGGAAATGGTCCCAAGAAACAAGCTGGAGTAGCCATATTAATATCGAATAACATTGACTTTCAAACTAAAGTTCTCAAAAAAGATAAGAAGGGACACTTCTTACTCATCAAGGTAAGATTTACCAAAATGTACTCTCAATTCTAAATATCTATGCTCTAAATGCAAGGGCAGCCACATTCATTAAAGGAACTATGCTAAAACTCATTACACTTCACACAATAATAGTGGGAGACTTCAACAACACACTCTCAACCAGGGAAGATCCTGGAAACACAAACTAAACAGAGGTACAGTGAAACTAACAAAAGTTATGAAACAAATGGATTTAAAAGATATCTATAGAACATATCATCATGAAACAAATGGATATGCCTTCTTCTCAGCACCTCATGTTACCTTCTCCAAAATTGACCCTATAATTGGTCATAAAACATGTCTCAGGAGATACAAAAATATTGAAATAATCCCATGAACCCTATCACATCACCACGGACTAAGGCTGATCTTCATAAAAACATAAATAATAGAAACCCCACATACACATGGAAGCTGAACAACAATCTACTCAGTGATAACTTGGTAAAGGGAGAAATAAAGAAAGAAATTAAAGGCGTTTTTAGAATTTAATGAAAACGAAGCCACAACATACCCAAACTTATGGGACACAATGAAATCAGTCCTAAGAGGAAAACTCATAGATCTGAGTGACTCCAAAAAGAAGCTGGAGAGAGCAGACATTAGCAGCTTGACCGCACACCTAAAAGCTCAAGAAAAACAAAACAAAACAAAACAAAACAACACAACAAAAACAACAACAACAAAAACAAACAAACAAACAAAAAAAAAAACGGGAGTAAATTCACCCAAGAGGAGTAGAGAACAGGAAATAATCAAACTCAGGGCTGAAATCAACCAAGTAGAAACAAAAAGAACTATACAAAGAATCAACCAAATGAGGAGCTCATTCTTTGAGAAAATCAACTAGATTGATAAACCCCTAGCCAGACTAACTAGAGAGCACAGGAACAGTATCCTTATTAACAAATTAAGAAATAAAAGGGGAGACATAACAACAGAACCTGAGAAAATCCAAAGCACCATCAGATCCTACTACAAAAGGATATACTCAACAAAACTGGAAAACCTGAATGAAATAGAAAATTTTCTAGACAGATACCAGGTACCAAGGTTAAATCAGGATCAGATTAATGATCTACAGTCCCATATCCCCTGAAAAATTAAATCAGTCATTAGTAGTATCACAACAACAACAATAACAACAAAAAAGCCCAAGACCAGATGGGTTTAGTGCTGAGTTCTATCAGACCTTCCAAGAAGACCTAATTCCAATTCTCCTCAAACTAGTCCACAAAATAGAAACAGAAGGTCCTCTACGCAATTTATTCTATGAAGCCACAATTACTCTGATATCTAAACCACACAGAGACCCACAAAGAAAGAGAACTTCAGACTGATTTCCTTTACAACTATCGATGCAAAAATTCTCAATAAAATAATCTTAAACTGAATTCAAGAACATATCAAAATAATCATCCATCATGACCAAGTAGGCTTCATCACAGGGATGTAAGGATAGTTCAATATATAGAAACCCATCAATATAATCCACTATATAAACAAACTCAAAGACAAAAATCACATGATCATCTCATTAGATGATGAAAAAGCTTTTGACAAAGTCTAACATGACTTCATGATAAAAGTGTTGGAAAAATCAGAAATTCAAGGCCCATACCTAAACAGAATAAAAGCAATATACAGAAAACCAGTAGCCAACATCAAACTAAATGTTGAGAAACTCGAAGCAATCCCACTAAAATCAGAGACTAAACAAAACTGCCCACTTTCTTCCTACCTATTCAATGTAGTACTTGAAATCCTAGCCAGAGCAATTAGACAACAAAATAAGATCTAAGGGATACAAATTGGAAAGGAAGATGTCAAAATATAATTATTTGCAGATGATATGATAGTATATATAACTGATCTCAAAAATTCCACCAGAGAACTCCTAAACCTGATAAACAACTTCAATGCTGGATATAAAATTAACTCAAACAAATCAGTGGCATTTCACTACACAAAAGATAAACAGGCTGAGAAAGAAATTATGAAAATAACAACCTTCAAAATAGTCACAAATAATTAAAAAAAAAATACCTTGTTGTTACTCTATATAAGGAAGTGAACGATCTGTATGATGAGAATTACACATCTCTGAAGAAAGAAATCAATGTATATCTTAGAAGATGGAAAGATCTCCCATGATCATGGATTGGCAGGATCAATATAGTCAAAATGGATATCTTGCCAAAAGTAATCTACAGATTCAATGCAATCACCATCAAAATTCCAACTCAATTCTTCACCAAGTTAGAAAGGTCAATTTGCTAATTCATCTGGAATATCAAAAATCATAGGATAGAAAAATGTATTTTCAACAACAAAAGAAGCTCTTGGGGAATCATGATCCCGGACCTCAAGCTGTACTACAGAGCAATTGTGATAAAAACTGCATTGTACTGGTACAGCAACAGACAGGTAGATCAATGGAATAGAATTGAAGACCCATAAATGAACCCACACACCTATGGTCACTTGATCTTTGACAAAGGAACTAAAACCTTCCAGTGGAAAGGAGACAGGATCTTCAACAAATAGTGCTGGCTCAACTCATGGTTAGCATGTAGAAGAATGTGAATTGACCATTCTTATATACTTCTACAAAGCTCAAGTCTAAGTGAATCAAGGACCTCCACATAAAACCAGAGAAACTGAAACTTATAGAAGAGGATGTGGGAAACAGCCTCTAAGATGGGCACAGGGGAAAGATGCCTGAACAGAACACCAATGGCTTGGGCTGTAAGATCAAGAATTGACAAATTGTACCTCATAAAATTGCAAAGCTTTTGTAAGGCAAAGGACACTGTCTTTAAGACAAAAAGGCAAACAACAGATTGGGAACAGTTTGGGATGTTTACTTATTCTAAATCCAATAGGGGCTAATATCTAATATATATATAAAGAACTCAAGAAGTTGGACTCCAGAAAACTGAACAACTCTATTTAAAAATGGGGACAGAGCTAAACAAAGAATTTTCAACTGAAGAATAACGAATGACTAAGATGCACCTAAAAAAAATGTTCAACATTCTTAATCATCAGGGAAATGCAAATCAAAACGACACTGAGATTCCATCTCACACCAGTCAGAAGAGCTAAGATCAAAATTGCAGGTGACAGCAGATGCTGGTTACGATTGGAGAAAGAACAATACTAGTCCATTGCTGGTAGGATGGCAAGCTGGTACAACTACTCTGGAAATCAGTTTTTTGTGTTTCCTCAGAAAATTGGATATAGTTCTACTGGAAGATCCAGTAATACTACTCTTGGACATATACACAGAAGATGCTCCAACAGGCAATAAGGACACATGCTCCACTATATTCATAGCAGCCTTATTTATAATAGCCAGAAGCTGGAAATAATCTAGATATCCCTAAACAGGAATGGATGCAGAAAATGTAGTACATTAACACAATGGAGTACTACTCAGCTATTAAAAACAATGAATTTATGAAATTCTTAGACAAATGGATGGATCTGTAGGTTATCATCATGAGTGAGGTAACCCAATCACAAAAGAACACACACGATATGCAATCACTGATAAGTGGATATTAGCCCAGAAGCTCAGAATACCCAAGATACTATTACCAAACTCATGAATCTCAAGAAGAAGGAAGACCAAAGTGTGGATACTTGGCTCCTTCTTAGAAGGGGTAACAAAATACCCATGGAAGAAGTTACAGAGACAAAGTTCAGAACAGAGCCTGAAGGAATGACCATCTAGAGACTGTGCCTCTTGGAGATCCATCCCATAAACAACCACCAAGCCCAGACTCTAGGGAGATGCCCATAAGAGCCTGCTGACAGGAGACAGACATAGCTGTCCCCTTTGAGGCTCTGCCAGTGCCTGGCAAATACAGAAGTGAATGTTCACAGTCATCCACTGGACAGAGCCAAGGTTCCCAGTGAAGCAGCTACAGAAAGGATCCAGGGAACTTTAAGGGTCTGAAGCCCCATAGGAAGAATATCAATATGAACTAACCAGAATCCCCAGAGCTCCTTGGAACTATACCACCAATCAAAGAAATCACATGGTGGAACTTGTGGCTCTAACTATATATGCAGCAGAGAATGGACTAGTCTGTCATCAATGGAAGGAGAGGCTCTTGGTCCTGTGAAGGCTCTATGCCCAAGTATAGGGGAATGCAGGGCCAGGAATGTGAATGGGTAGGTTGGGGAGCAGGGGAGGGTGGAGGGGACAGGGGATTTTGGGGGAGAGGAAACTAGGAAAGGGGATAACATTTGAAATGTAAATAAAATAATATCTAATAAAAATGAAAAAAACATCTTTCTTACTGCATTGAGAAATTCACATCTATTGTGCAAAACTTTCTTTTTTCTTTGTAAAAAGACAGTTATTATATAGTCTAATATGTCTAATAAATAAATACACGTGAACACTAAAAAAAAGAGAGGAAACAAATAAATCCTTTAAATAAACACAGGAAAACACAATCAAACAGATGGAGGAATAGAACAAAGCAGTCTGAGATCTAAAATTGGAAGTTTAAACAATAAAGGAAACACAAATGGAAGCAACCACTGAAATGGAAATCCTAGGAAAGGGGTCAAAATTAGAGATGAAAGCATTACTAACAGAATACAAGAAATAGAAGAGAGAATGACAGGTGTAGAAGATACCTTAGAAGATCAAGTTGTCACAGCTCTGAAAGAAAATTCAAAATATAAAAATCTGCTACTTTAAAACATCCAAGAAATTTAGAACACAATGAATAGACCAAATCTAAGAATAGAAGGAATTGAGGAGAGTGAAGATTTCCAGCTCAAAGGACCAAAAATATTTCCTCCACAAATTCACTGAAAACTTCTGCAACCTAAAGAAAGAGATGGCCATAAAGGTACAAGAAGCGTACAGAACACCAAATAAATTGGACTAGAAAAGAAAATCCTCTTGTCACATAATAATCAAAACACTAAATATACAGAACAAAGAAAGAATATTTAAAAGCTGCAAGAGAAAGGAGCCAAGTACCCTTGAAAGGCAGACCTATCATAATTGTACCAGACATCTCAACAAAGGCACTAAGAACCAGAAGAGCCTGGACAGGTATCCTACAGATCCTAAGAGAATACAAATGCAAGCTAGACTACTATACCTAGCAAAATTATCAATCAACATAGATGAAGAAACCAAAATATTCCAAGACAAAACCAAATTCAAACAATGCCTAGCTACCAACCCAACACTACAAAGAATTCTAAGAGGAAAACTCCAACAAATCGAGGGAACTTACACCAAATAAAAACCAGATATTAACCATCTCACAATAAAACTAAAACGAGAAAATCAAATACACATGTCAGCTACAAAAAATATACATAAGAGGACCAAGCAATTATCTGTCTTTAATATCTCTCAATATTAATAGACTGTACTCACCTATAAAAAAGACATAAGCTAACAGACTGGATATGCAAAAAAGGATCCAGAATTTTGCTGTATAAAAGAAACACACCTCAATAACAAAGAGACTACTTCAAAGTAAAAAGCTAGAAAATGGTTTCCCAGAAAATTGTCCTATGAAATAAGCCTGAGTTGTTATCGATATACTTTCAACCAAAAGTTATCAAGTGAGATGAAAAAGGAAACTTCATATTCATCAAAGGGAAAATATACAAGAAACTCTCAACTCTGAACATCTATGCTCCAAATGCAATGGTGCACACTTTTGTAAAAGAAACTTTACTAAAGCTCAAAACACACATTAAACACAATAATAGTGGGAGACTTCAACACCCCACTCTTACTAATAGACAGGTCATTGAAAGAGGAACTAAACAGAGACACAGTGAAACTAATAGAAGTTGTGAACCGAATGGATTTAACAGGTATCTACAGAATATTTCTCCCTAAAACAAAGGGAAACAACTTCTCAGCACCTCATGGTACCTTATCCAAAGTTGCCCATATAACCAGTCACAAAACAAGCCTCAATCAATACAAGAAGAATGAAATACTCCCTTGTTTCCTATCATATCCTAAAGGTGGTCTTCAATAATGACAAAATCAACAGAAAACCCACATACCCATGGAAACTGAGCAACTCTCTATTGGATGATAACTTGGGCACAGAAGAAATAGTAAAAGAAATTAAAGATATCCTGGAAATCAGTAAAAATGAGGTCACAGCATACCCAAACTTATGGGACACAGTGAAATCAGACATAGGAGGAAAATTTATAGCACTAAGTGCCTTGGTAAAGAAATGGGAGAGATCCTACAGTAGCAACTTAACAACACACCTGAGAGCTCTAGAAGCAAATACACCTAAGAGGAGAAGATGGTGGGAAATTATCAAACTCAGAGCCAAAATCAACCAAATAGAAACAAAGAGAATTATACAAAGAATCAACAACAACAAAGCTGGTTCTTTGAGAGAATCAACAAAATAGATATACCCATAGCCAAACTAACTAAAGGAGCCAGAGGCAGTATCTAAATTAATAAAATCAGAAATGAAAAAGGTGACATAACAACAGAAACTGAGGAAATTAAAAAAAACTCAGATCCTACCACAAAAGACTATACTCAACAAAACTAAAAATCTAGAATAAATGGATAATTTTCTATACATATACCACATACCAAAGTTAAATCAAGACCAGGTAAACTATCTAAACAGGCCCATATCTCTGTAAGGAAATAGAAGAATTTATTTAAATTCTCCCTACCAGAAAAGCCAATGGCCAGAAGGCTTTAGTGCAGAACTCAACCAGACCTTCAAAGAAGACCTAATACCAATATTCCACAAACTATTCCATAAAATAGAAATGGAAGGAACACTACCCAATTTATTCTTTGAAGCCACAAATACTCTGATACCTAAGCCACACAAGAACCCAACCAAAAAAAAAAGTACTTAGACAATTTTTGATTAAAAATATCATTGTAAATATACTCAATAAAA
Source organism: Mus minutoides (assembly GCA_902729485.2). Taxonomy (NCBI): domain Eukaryota; kingdom Metazoa; phylum Chordata; class Mammalia; order Rodentia; family Muridae; genus Mus; species Mus minutoides. Next base: position 20,238 of record LR753160.1, on the reverse strand, counting down.
TTCTCACAAATGGAATATAAAAACACATCGAAACCAGCATTCACTAAAATCAAGTAGGCTTCATCACAAGGATGCAAGGTTGGTTCAATATATGAAAGTCCATTAGCATAACCCACTATACAAAAGAAACCTCAAATATAATACATGATCAACAGCTTATAAACTGAAAACTCATTTGACAAAATACAACAACCCTCATGTTAAAAGTACTGTAGAGATCAGGAATCCAAGGCCTGTAAATAAACATAATAAAAATAATTTACAGCAAACCAACAACCAATATCAAATTAAATGGAGAGATACTTGAAGCAATCCCACTAAAATTAGGTACAAGACAAGGATGCCCACTTTCTTCATATTTATTCAATGCTCAAAGTTCTAGTTAGGGCAACAAGACAACAAAAGGAGATCAAGGGAATACAAAATGGCAAAAAAGAAGACAAAATATCACTATTTCCAGATAATATGATAGTATACATAGGTGACCCCCCAAAATTCTATCAGAGAACTTCTACAGCTGATAAAAATTTCAACAATGTTGCTATGTATTAACTTAACTCAAATAATGCAGTAGCCTTCCATTATACAAATAACATACAGGCATATTAAGAAATTAGAAAGAGCCGGGTGTGATGGTGCATGTGGATTTTTTAGTTCAAGGCCAGCCTGGTCTACAAAGTGAGTTCCAGGACAGCCAGGGCTATACAGAAAACCCCTGTCAAAAAAAAAAAAGGGGGGGGGGGGAACACAACCCTTTACAATAGCTACAAAACATATAAAATATCTTGGGGTAATTCTAACCAAACATGTGAAAGAGCTCTATGAAATTAATGTCAAGACTCTCGAAAGAAATTGAAGACCTCAGAAAATGGAGAGAGCTCCCATGCTCAATGATCATCAGAAGAATTAACACAGTAAAAATGACTATCATACCAAAGGCAATATATAGATTCAGCAAATTCCCCATCAGAATCCCAAACCAATGCTTCAAAGATATGGAAAGAGCAATTTTCAAATTCATCTGGAAAAGTAAAAAATATAAAAATTTAAAAATTAAAAAACAGAAAAATGAAAACAATTCTTAACAATAAAAGAACTTCTGGGGAAATCACCATCCCTGACCTCAAGCTATACTATAGAGCAATAGTGATAAAAACAACAACAACAACAACTGCATGGTACTAGTCCAGACACAGACACATTAATCAATGAAATCAAATTGAAGATCCAGAAATAAAACCATACACGTACACACACTTGATCTTTGACAAAGAAACCAAAAATATACAATGGGAAAAAAATAAAGCATCTTCAATAAATGGTACTGGTCTAGTGGCAATCTGTATGTAGAAAAATGAAAATTGCCCTGTATTTTAACCTTACAGAAAGCTCAAATCCAAGTAGATCAAGGACCTCAACATAAAACCAGGTACATTGAATCTAATAGAAGAGAAAATGAATCTAATAGAACAGTAAATGGGAAAGAGCTATGATCTAATTGTCGAGAGGAAAATTTCCTAAACAGAACACCAATGGCTCAGGCTCTAAAGTCAAACATTGATAAATAGGACCCCATGAAACTGGAAATATTCTGTAAGACAAGGGACATAGGCAATATGACAAATTGGCAACCTAGAGCTTGGGAAAAATCTTCACTAACATCACATCCAATAGAGGGCTAATATCCAAATTATATAAAGAATTCCAGAAGCTAACCACCAAGAAAACAAACAACCCAATTTAAAAAATTGGGATATAGAACTAAACAGAATTCAAAACAGAGTAATCTCTTTTTTTTATTAGATATTTTCTTTATTTACATTTCAAATGCTATCCCGAATGTTCCATATAGCCTCCCTCTGCCCTGCTCCCCTACCCACCACTCCCACTTCTTGGCCCTGGCATTTCCCTGTATTGGAGCATATAAAGTTTGCAAGACCTAGGGGCCTTTCTTCCCAATGATGGCCTACTAGGCTATCTTCTGCTACATATGCAGCTAGAGACACGAGCTCTGGAGGTACCAGTTAATTCATATTGTTGTTCCACCTATAGGGTTTCAGACCCCTTCAGCTCCTTGAGTACTTTCTCTAGTTCCTCCTGGGGGCCCTGTGTTCCATCCAAAAGGTGAATGTGCTCATCCACTTCTGTGTTTGCCAGGCACTGGCAGAGCCTCACACGAGACAGTTAGAGGAATCTTGAATGGCCGAGAAGCACTTAAAGAAATGTACAAAGTCCTTAGTGATCAGGGAAATGCAAATCAAAATGACCCTGAGATTCCACCTTACCCCAATCAGAATGGCTAAGATAAAAAACTGAGGTCACAGCAGATGCTAGCTAGGATGTGGAGAAATGGGAACATTCCTGAATTGCTGGTGGGGTTGCAAACTGGTAAAACCATTCAAGAAATTTATCTGGAAGTTCCATGGAAAATTGGAAATAGATCTACCTGTAGACCCAGCTTTTTGGGCGAAAAATGCTCCACAATGCTACAGGAGAATGTTTTCCACTATGATCATAGCAGTCTTATTTGTGATAGCCAGAACCTGGAAATATCCCAGATGTCCTGTAATGGAAGGATGGATACCAAAAATGTGGTTCATGTACACAATGGAATATTACTCAGCTATTAAGATTGAGGACATCATGAGTTTTGAAGGCAAATGGATGAAACTAGAAAATACCATCCTGAGTGACATAACTCAGACCCAAAAGTATATGCATGGTATGTACTCACTAATAGTGTAACTTTGATATTTTTGGCAAAAAATATCACAAATTCCTAGAATATAATCCACAGAACTCAAGCTGGCTAAAAAACCAAAGTGCCCAAGTGAGTATGCTCTATCCCGCTTGAGAGGGAAAAGAAAGAAATCGTAGAAAAAAAGAAAGAAGGAGAGAGAGAGAGAGAGAGAGAGAGAGAGAGAGAGAGAGAGAGAGAGATTAATTAATTAATTGTAGGATGGGGAGGGAGACCTGGGTGAGAAAGGGGACAGGGAGAGTAAGAGGGAAAAATGATCAGTTATTGGCAGTGGGGGACAGGAATTAAGCCCTGTGGGCCAGAAAACAAAACAAAACAAAACAGAAACAGGCAACCTTTGGAGACAGGAGGTGGGGAGACCCTTTAAAATGTACCAGAGTCCTCGGAGGTGAGACTTTCAGAACATAAAGAGAGGGACCTTAGATGAAGTGCCCTAGAGTGGGGAGAGGGAACTTGTAGAGTTCACCTCCAGTACAAAGACAGGACATCAATTGGAGGAATCGGGTTGCTATTCCACAGTCAAATTTTCTAACCCAGAATTGTTTCCACCTGAAAGAACTGCAGGAACAAAAATGGAGAACAGCCTGAAAAAAGGGAGGTCAAGTGACAGGCCCAAATTGGGATCCAGCTAAAGGGGAGGTCCCAAGGCATGACACTATTACTGAGGCTGTGATGTATAGTATGGCTGCTCTCTGAGAGGCCCAATAAACAGTTGAAAGTGTCAGATGCAGATACTTATACCCAACCAATGGATAGAAGCTGGTGATCCCTGTGGCTGAATTAGGGAAAAAGCCTAAGGAGGAGAGTGACCCTATAGCAAGACAAACAGTCTTAACTTAACCTGGACCCCGCACCCTCTGGATCTCTCAGAAACTGAGCCACCAACCAGGCAGCATACACCAGCTGATATGAGTCCCCCAACACACATACAGCAGAGATCTCCAGCTCTGGATTTAGCCAACGATGCAGCTAACCTTCAAGAGACTTGTGGCCTCAGGAAGTGGAGAGATCTGGTAGGGTAGGGGTGAGATGGCGCATCTTCTTGGAGATGAGGGAGATGAGGGAGAAGGTAAATGTGCTGTAGATGCTGTATTTGCTCTGAATGCCACAGCATGGAATATTCTGCTAGAGGGCAGGCTCAGGAAGAGCCACTTAAAAGTATACTTTGTAACTCCTTCAATGTGTGCTTTGTTCTTAATTCTAGGAAGGGGTGATGTGTCCACATTTTGATCTTCCTTGTTCTTGAGTTTCATGTGTTTAGTAAATTGTATCTTGGGTAGTCTAGGTTTCTGGGCTAATATCCACATATCAGTGAGTACATGTTATCTGAGTTCTTTTGTGATTGGGTTACTTCACTCAGGATGATGGCCTCCAGATCCATCCATTTGCCTAGGAATTTCATATATTTATTCTTTTTAATAGCTGAGTAGTACTCCATTGTGTATATATACCAAATGTTTTGTATCCATTCCTCTGTTGAGGGATATCTGGGTTCTTTCCAGTTTCTGGCTATTATGAATAAGGCTGCTATGAACATAGTGGAACATGTGTCCTTATTACCAGATGGAATATCTTCTGGATATATGCCCAGTAGAGGTATTGCAGGATCTTCCAGTAGTACTATGTCCAATTTTCTGAGGAACCGCCAGACTGATTTCCAGAGTGGTTGAACCAGCTTGCATTCCCACCAACAATGGAGGAGTGTTCCCCAGGATGGCCTAGTTGGCCATCATTGGGAAGAGAGGCCACTTGGTCATGCAGACTTTATATGCCCCAGTACAGGGGAACGCCAGGGCCAAGATATGGGAGCAGGTGCGTAGGGGAGCAGGGCTGGGAGGGGGGAGGGTATAGGGAACCTTCTGGATAACACTTGAAATGTAAATGAAGAAATTATCTAATAAATGTTGGAAAAAAAGTATACTTTGTAATAAGTACTAATTATTTTCATTTGATTTGCAGCAATAAATTGGTAATGGAAAATATAATCTTTCAATATTTAAGTTTCTGTATTTAATATTTTAATATACATAACATATATATGTAAATTCTATTTTGTAGAAATAATGGAGATATTTGAGTGAAACACTTAGTAGCCTGAGGATGTATATAATTTGTTTTGCTACAAGTGCGAGGGAGTGAGAAGGTGACGACACCAAGCTTATACAAGAATGAATTCGTGATTTCCTCAGCTTTGCAGAAGCAATGGTGTCACAACAGGTATCAGTACCTACCTATTCAGTAAAGAGGTCACTTAGTTAATAGTGAAACATAACTCTGACTTCATCTTGATTTTTAGATGCACCTAGGTAAAAATCTTCATTAAACATGTTTATTTATTTGCTGTTGAGTCTCCAAAGCAGCTAAGGAAATTGTTATATAATACATTGTTTCTTTTTTTTTAAAGAAGAACAAATCAATATGTGAGCATCTATATTTTTTCTAAATACACTGCCATACTTTCTCAAATATGTATACACACAGAAACACACTATATAATTCCCATACACACTATAAATCAGCATGTGTTTATTATTTGTATAGAATCAACTCAATAAATTTGACTAAGCTAAGTTCAGAATCTAAATATATACCAAGAATATTTATAGACTTATTAATTAGACATACTCTATATATTTAATGAATTCTTATACTGAATAGATTAAAATCAATTATGGTATATATGTGTGTATGTATATGTATTAAATAAATAAAAATTTATACATATATATAATATGCATACATTTATATGTACAAAATATACATGTTTACTTGTTAAATATATATGAAAATATTTGTACACACACACACACACACACACACACACACACACACATATATATATATATATATATATATATATATATATATATATAATTAAGACAGAAAATATTCAGACCAAGTTCAAGTTGTACTATATTCATACATCTTAGCTTTTCTTTTCCCAAAATCAATATCTACAAATAATAAATGAGATCCCAGATGGTTGAGCTAAGCTCCAACTTTCAATCAGCAATACTGCAATTGATCATTGACAGGTGAGTGTCATACTATGAAACACCCTTTTTGCACTACAGTACAAAATCAATAGCTTTCAAATAAGCAACATGGTTACCTTAAAGACTACATGGTAGCTTGGGTTACAATGATCTCTCAACTCCAAAAGAGGTACAATATCAAAAAACCTAAATAATGAACAAAGCTTCCAATATCATATTTATTTTTGTTGTGTACACTATATGTTACCTAGCCAAAAATAACTTTATGATTAAAAGCATTATATTGACATAGTGAGTTAAAAATCCACAGTGACATATATGGTCTCTGAATCATTTTTGACTCAGTATATTAGTACACATATTAAAATGAGGAGACTGTATTGATTCATAATTTCTTTAAATATAAACAAAAGACTCTACAGAAGACATCATGCCAATGCTTATTGGAGAATTAGTTTGGCATAAGTACAGGCTCTGTTTAGTCTCTCTGTTGTGTGATTCTCTTCTGTCAATCAAGTCCAGAATGATAACCCGATTATAGATCCTTAAACTAAATTCAACAGACAATAACAAGTTAACTAATTTGCACACACATTAGTTTACAGACCTGAGAAACATTGGACCAAGGTTAATAAACATTAGTAAGAGAAATAGACCCTATGTAGCATCCTTCGGTAAGGTCAGGAAGCTGGAGAATTACCCACTGTATCATTTTGTTCTAGAAAGATTCAATTGCCGATGAGAGAATATCAGTTATTTCTTTTCCCATTTTTCAATTTTAGACATATCTGTGTATGGTAAATATGTTTTAAAAGGTAAGAGAAACACATATTTTAAGTTTTACAAAGTTTTCCTTGTTTCCTTCATTCCTTGAGAATTTAAAATATATATTGACTTATTTAAATATTTACCTCAAAAACATCCAGAAATCAGTGGGGTTGTTAAATAAGGCAAATATTTATTTAGAGACAAAACATGTGAGTTAAAAATATTCAAAATGTTACATATTGAATAAAATTAATTATACCTATTCTCAAACTCATAGTTTAAACAATTATTCTGAAAAGAACCAAACTAAGCCCCCCATAATCATAAGTAATACTATTTAGTGATCACATGTGATAAAGAATTGTGTAGACTTACCCACAGCTGCCAATATCCAGTCTTTTGGCAAAACTAAGAGTTTGCGGTATTTTCATGAAGGCTACTTGTCTCTCACTTCACAAAGGAGTTCACTACTTAATTTATCACTACCTCGAAAGATTGAAAATGGAAAATAAGATATTTCTTCTTGGTTCAATTTTTTGGCGTTATATTTCTATTTCCTTCCTTTAGTGGCTTGTGTCATGTACACAAAATGACACAGTTCTCTCTCTACAGAGACAGGCTTTATATCCCAAGCTCATGTGTGAGTATGGGAGGCAAAATACCTCTTCCTTATCATGTGCTTGTTA
>LR753200.1:0-18357 GCA_902729485.2 Mus minutoides | reverse complement strand
GATCCTTGGTTCCCAGCTGGTGGAACTGTTTGGGAAGGATTAGGAGGTGTGGCCTTGTTGGAGGAGGTGTGTCACTGAGACGAGGCTTCAAGGTTTCAAAAGCCCATGCTAGGTCCAGTGTCTCTCCCTGCTGCCTGCGGACAAGGATGTAAAACTCTCAGCTGCTTCTCCAGCACCATATCTGCCTGAAGGCTGCCATGTTCCCCACCGTGATGATAATGGACTAACCCCTCTGAAACTGTAACCAAGTGCCCCGTTAAATGCTTTCTTTTATAAGAGTTTCCTTGATCTGGTGTCTCTTCAGAGCCATTCAACAGTGACTGAGACACAAGAGGGCAATTCAGTCCGTACAGGTCGGAGACCAAACTTACAGCCTTACTTCCCCACACAGAGCTCAGGTGGGAGAGATAGGAGGCAGTGGCCGAGATGGAGCGAGGCAGTTGGTACCAGAAGCAGGCCACCCTGCTGCTCAAACACCAGGAAAGCATTGTTGGGGTACAGCTGAGTGGGGGGCAGTAGGACACAGCTTTTCTTCGTACACGCTGTACTGGTCTCCTGGAGCTACCTTCATTGACCCTCCAGGTCCTCCTTGGTGTGACCAAGCTGACCTCTTACAGGCTACGGGGACAGGACCCTCAGGTCTGCTGGTTTTTAAGCTGGTTTCAATCAGTAAGAGGTGTTGGTACAGGAGACAGCCAAGGAGTTCCTCCTGTCCCCTGCCTTGAAAGGTGTTCCTAGCAACAAGTTCCATCCCCTTGGTGGTTCTGGCTCCGATGGAACAGCTCCTTTTGTTTAAGTCCCCCACAGCCGGGCTGGGGCCCTGAAATCTGGTGGCAGGACTTCCTCCTACTGAGCTCTGAGTGGAAGCAGTGGTCCAGGGACTGCAGCAGGAGCCACTCAGCCAGAAAGCTATTCCACTTGGCACCGCTTAGCTGCATTTATGGCTTCCCTGGTTGTTTCCCTGTGTAGCTCGGTTACTGCTAAGCATCCCTAGGTAGAAATGGAATCCAGGAATTCTCTCTCTATTTCCAGATCCAGTTCCTCCTCCTGTGCATGATCCAAAATCACAGCCACCAGCCACCAGCCACCAGCATGTTCTGCCGCTCTCTGCGCCAGAAAACTGTGGGCAGTAGGGAGGGGCGTGATTTGAAATGTGCAGAGCCGGGAGCCAGTCTCAGAAACCATCCCAATTGCCAGGGGGGAAACCTATACAAGGAGGGTTCTGTTCTCCTGCAGTCTGAGTCAGAGATGTAGCTCTAATCATAAGGGCGGGCGGGGACATATCTGATCATTATAAATGTCTCACGTGCCGCTGGCTCTTGACTGGAATCACACTGCCAGGACAGCATAAAAACTGCACCCACTATGCACTCTCCCTCCATAAATCTCCACTCTGGGGGCCAGGCAGATGGCTCAGTGGGTAAGGTGCTTGCTGCATAGCATGAGGTCATGGGGTCAGATCCCCAGTACCCACATAAGAAGTAATGCCAACACTGAAGGCAGAGAGAGGGGAATCCACGAGGCTCACTGACCTCACTGACCAGCCAGTCTGTATCAATGGGGCAATTCCAAGCAAATGAATAAGACTCTGTCTTAGCTGGGGTAGGTGTGGTGGTGGTGGTGGATATGCCTTTAAATCCAGTACTCAGGAGGTAGAGGCAGGTGGATCTCTGTGAATTCAAGGCCAGCCTGGTCTACAGAGCAAGTTCCAGGACAGCCAAAAGCTACACAGAGAAACTCTGTCTGGAAAAAATACAAACAAACAAAATAAACAAAACAAAACAAAAAAGTTAGAGGGGGAGGGGAGAGGAAAGAGGAGAGGAAGAGAGTCTCTGTCCCAGAGAAACAAGGAAGGTGGTAACTGAGAAACAATGCTCAAGGTTGACCTCTGATCTCCAGTCACAAGTGCATGCACACCCACAAGAAGGAACATGCGCACACATAACCCCTCTCCCATCCCCCTCTCTTCTTCTATATGAATCCCAGCCACCAAAATAAATAAGATTTCAGTCTGGCGTGGCGATGCGTACCTTAAATCCTGGCCCTTGGTACAAAAGGTTGGAGGCCTTAAATTCCAGTCCAGCCTGGACTACAAAGTGAGTCTGTCTCAAATCCTGACCCGAAAGATAAGGGGGCAGGGGAGAAAGAGAAGAAGGGAAGATACTGACCACTCAGAAAGATAAACTTCCTGTTTCCTCCCCAGAAAATAAAACGCTGGTCTTGGTAGAGAAGAGAGGCCAAAAGACGGTCACAAAAATGTTACTTGGAAAAGTAACGGGTTAATTGATACTTTTCTAGATTTTGCATTATTTCTGATACTTAATAGCTGTTTCAAATGTACAGTTTAAATTGGGGGCAATACCTGCACTCAGCAGACAGAGGCAGGGGGGTCACCACTTTTTAAGTGTTTAAGCACACTAGCTTAGAACCCCAAGTCACCACCAAGAGTGTGGGTCTGTAATCGCTAATCTTCATTGTCAACGTGACTGGACTTGGTCTCACAGAGGAGGCATACCTCTGTCCTGCCTGTGTCTGGGACACTATGTGTCTCAGTTTTCAGAGAGCTTTAATGGCAAAGGGAAGACCCTCCCTGAGTGCAGGCAGCACGATCCCACAAGCTGGAGCTCTCGGCTGCATAAAAGAAACAAGGAGCTGAGCTCCTGAATCCTGATCTGTTTCCTGATTGTGGGTGAAGGGTGACCAGCTGCCTCCAGCTCCAGCTCCCATCATGACCCCCCCACCTCCACTCCCACGGACTGGCCCGTGTCACACTGTGAGCCAACATGACACGTCCCATGATTTTGTTAAGTATTTTGTCACAGCAACAGGAAGGGAACCAACAAGTAATTCACTTCACCTTGGGGGTCACTGGATTACCACACAGGGATTCCTCATGAAGAGGAAGAGGCAGAATTCTGCCATGCCGAGAGTTCCTGGAAGGATGGACCAGGATGATGAGAGGAAGACTGAGGCCAGAGGAACAGAATGTTAACGTGCAGGAAAAGCCATCCATGACCAGCCAGAGGAAGGAAGCTTCCAGAAGGAATCACTGCAAAATAACCAACCAGCAGATGACTGGTTGCCAAGTGACCCGGGTAGCCTGTCACCTGCAGCCATTGCTCCATGTCCATGCCTGGGCTCGGGAGGTGACTGGGACAGAGAGATCACACTGCACCATCCTCGTGTGCCAGTCACTGCAAGGAATGGAGATGGTGGACAGCTGGTCTCAACAGCAAGCCCGTGCAGGGACCACTCAGCAGACTGATGGACAGTTTCTCTCCATCATACCTCTTGATGAAATGCTATCCTGAGGATACTTTCCTAGCTGCAGGTGACAGCCATAACATTAGCCAAAGAGTCACCATTACGGTCGAGAAGGATCAGTGTGCCAGACCCTCTAGGAAAGCAGGTGAGGGGACACCAAACACAGGACGTCCACTCTGAAGAGCCGCCAAAGCTCTGGCTTTGAGCCGCGCCTAGTATGCGACTTCCCAGCGAAAGGGCCTGAGTGACAGGGACATGCAACCCTGAAACCGTGTGGTGCCACTCAGATAATTAAACGATACTTTTCACACTTGTGGGGACAAGCAGGGCAAGGGACATAAAAGTGAATCTTACAACAGGTAGGGTTTTACAATCCCCGTTCCATTTCCTGATTGCACTGCTGAAGGAAAAGACCACAACACAAAAAATCGACCACAGGCATCAAGAGCAAAACAAACGAACGAAAGTGAAGGATAGAGGGTCTGTCTCAGAAAGCATTTCCAGAGGGGGGATCAAATAAAATAAAGGCAACCAAGGTCCACAGTCACAGCCGGCCCACAGCCACCAGGACGCTCTGCCATCCAGTGACTCACCCAACATAGCTGAGGTTTTACCACACCTTGTAAGCAGGGAGGCAGCGTGATGCCAGTGCTGGTGAGAAGCCACCATTCCTCCCAGCTCCCTGGTACATCTGGCTGCCCTTTTGTCTGGCACCCTGCAGTATCCATACAACTCAGAAGCCCTCACCTCTAACCTTACCTAGCCACGTGCCTGCTCTGCTCTACCAAGCCAAAGATATAGAATTATCAGTGAGTTTTACAAATGAGTCCTCCAGACCCCTCTGTGCCCAGCGGTCAAGTCCCTAGCACCTGAAAGATGACAAGCGCTGGATGTAACCCACTTCCAAGTTGCTTGAGTTACAGTAGCCTTATCCTCCGGCTGGGATCTGATCCTCTACAAAGAGGGTTGTGAAAGGAGGGCCCCAGGATGCAAGTCCCATTGATCTCAGCTCAAGGTCCCGGGCAGCCAGCCAGCTAGCTCACTGGTACCCAGCCCTTCCTGGTAACCACGCTCACCTGGAACTCAGCTCAAACCTGAGCACGATTGCCACTATTCCTGAGTCAGCTGCTGCCCCAACACGCCTGGCCTGGCGAGGACCTGGGTATAACACTCCAGGGCTTCTGATGCTGCTGTGGCCCACCCTTTGCTCCAGATGTAGTCTCGGGGAGTCAGAGTGTGAGCATGCCCTGGGAGGGGTGAGGAAGAGACCACTGTGGCAGAGACTGCAGCCACCAACTGCCACACAGAAGGCAGGCAAGCCTACAGGTCCTCTCTGCGGGATCCTCAAGCCAGGGTCAGGTGGGTTGCTTCCTCGAGCCTCAGCTCCACAGAGACCTTCTCTGCCCCTGATTCCAGCATTCCAATCAATGCTGAAGGTCCAGGTTTGACTGGTGACTTGGGACCCAGTCAGGGAAGGTCTGGGTCCAAGGGCCATCCTGCGACCTGAAGCCAGGATTGGCTTTCCTCGCTCCCGTTTCCTGTCCTGAGGTCTCGGGCAGCCAACAGTCAGGCTTCATTGAACCGGGTCAGATCAGTCCCCAAACAAAGCTTGGTTGTTGGAGATCTGCTAGAGGCCACTGACAAGCAAGGCTCCTGGGGCTGCCACCCCCCTCTGGTCAGAGTAGCTTGGTGTCATCTTCACCGTGGTTGCAAGTGGACCCGGGCCCAGGACAGTGTTGGAGAGATAAGGCCAAGAAACTGGGCTGGGAGCAGCCTGCCCCTCAGCCCTCAGGGCCCTGCAGTGCTGTTGCCGAGAGCCACAGGGGTGGGGGTGGGGGAGCAGCCAGAACGGAGCCTGAGGCTCAGCAGCACTCAACAGACACTTCTGGAATAAATGGCTCAGAGCACACGGAAAATTAAACCGGATCAGGAACTCTGGGGAGTCGGGGCCCCTTTCAGCTCAGCATGGCTGTTCTGGCAAGCCTGGCCAAAGTTCCTGGAGCCAGAGCGCTTTGCTCAGCTATCCCAGAGACCTGCCCACCTGTCACAACTGGCTGTGCTGCTGCCACCAACCCCTGCTGCCACAGGACTCCTATGACACTACAAGTGCTTTCAACCAAGGCTTAGACTTCTCTTCTTTGGGATCACATGACCTGTGGCAGTCGGGACTCTGAGGTCTCTCTAGGAGCCCCTCAGCACAGCAGGCTGTACTTGGTGTCTTTGTAAGCCCCAAGCAGCTTCACCAGCCTCTGGTCCTGATGACTCCCCCATAAATCCCTAAAGCAGTGAAGAGCTGGGATGTTTCCAAGGTAACAGCCCCAACAAACAAGCCTAAGATGGGGCAAGAGTCACCTCTTTCTCTACCCAAGCACCCTTGGAGCCCAGGGTCTCTTTGGAGCCCTTGACATCCCTGGGACCAAGAGATCCACTCAGCATGTACCCTGGGGCCTGGCTCTGTGCTGGTCTGTGCTAGATCTTTCTTATCAAAAACATCTTTAGCAAATTGCAGAGCCCACGCAACACTGCCCACGGACAAACATGCGGAAACCCGGTTGCCTCTGGGTTCAATGCCTGTCTTGGAGCCTCAGGCAGCCTGGGACAGACAGGACCATCTGAGAAGGGCACAGAGAGTTCAGGCAGGAGCACACCTTCCACGGTCTTGTTTAGACATCCAGGGGAGGCCTTCAGGCACATGGACAGCCCAATGGCTGACTAAGCCAGCTGCTCCTGAATGACAACTCTGTCCTCTCCGCACCCATCCTGGTGTAAGCAGGTCCCATGGTAGAAGGTGGGCTCTCTCATACTCTGTCTGGCACATTTTACTCAACTCTATGCTGGTAAGATGCTTCGGGGTGGAAAGCTGGAAAGGAGGCAGGGGCAGGCAGGCAGGGTGGATGGCTGCCCATGTCTGAACTTGCCTTCCCACCTCCCCAGTGGTCTGGGAAGGGCTGGTTCCTGACCTGTGCTCAGTCAGCTCTCTTGGGACTAGGGGCCTCAGGATCTGGGCAAGGATGGGACATAGCCATAGACTAACTGCTTGAGGAGGCTGCTTCCTCTCCAGCCCACATCCCTTAGATACACTGGAGCAAGCAGGCTTGACCATGGGGAGTCTAGAGGTGGGCAGAGCAGACACTGGGGTGTGGAGGGAACAGCGGAGAAAGAAGCCTTTCGTCACCCACACTCACCAGCTCGTGGGTAGCTTACTCAGAAGTGACCTCAGAGGGTGCACCCCTCACCCTTCCAAAGCCCCCTAGGGTGCTGGGTAGGGCTGAAACCCCTCATACTGTGGCTTTCCTAGGACTGAATCCCTGCCCGGTATAGAGCTGGAAAAGCTAGCCACCTGCTCCGAGAGTCTCCTGAAAGCCACAGGAATCCCAAAACAATTCCAAAATGCACACAGAGATATGCTTGCCCAATTCTGGTGGCTCACAGATAAGTCTCCCACCCCACCCCCACCCCCACCCCCGGCCTCTGCCACTGAAGATTTACAAGAAAGCCAAGGGCACCGAAGAGAGGAATTCCAGGAGACTCATATGCTGTGAGAAGCCAGAGTTCAGGACCCCAGAAAACAACAGGAATAGCCTGCAGCTGGCTCCAACACAAAGGAACCTGCATTGCAAGCCATGGACATCTTGGGGACTCAGGGAGGCCCTGGGCCCTGCAATGGGTAGCACACAACCTCCTGCTCCCTCCTATGGCCCACAGCAGTCATTCTTGGGATAGTGGCTAGAGAGCTAGAATAGGTACCTCTGAGCCTGTACCTGCAGAAACGCACTGTCACACCCAAGCACCATCCACACTTAACAATGGGATGTGTGGGGTGAAGAGCCCCAGTCCCTACAGCAGCTTCACAGCTCAATGCTCCTGCCCTTAACCGCTGAGCCACACGGCTCTAGCTTTCCACTGAAACAAAAGGGAAGACGTGTTCGGGGAGAACCAGGGCTATGTTAAGCCTGCCAGCAGATCCCCCAAATGCCCCTGGTGTCCTGCAGCCTCCCTACCTGGCAAGACCCATCTTATTTTCCACTATGCCAGATCTCTTACTCCCAGAAAGCAGGCTCAATCTCAGGCACCCCCAAAGTCCCAAGCCCCCCCAAACCCCTCCTCCTGAGTGCCCAGAGCACTGGGAGACTGTCTTGCCTCAGAGGAGACAGGAGTGGTAATGAGCTGGTGTCTCACCCCTCAGTGACAAGGCAAGCTCCTGAAAGCTAAGAGCATGTCTGTCACTGCTTTGGCGCCCTCTGGACCAACGATGGGTGCCCACCTCAGAAAGCATCCTGGTGCTTGCAGATAAACCGCGCTCCTGGGGTCACTCCAGACAGACTTCTCAGCTCCTGTCCTGAAAGGCCCAGGACTGCTCACCTCGGGTCTCTGATCACAATGTGGCAGCCATTCTGCATATTTCAAGTTCATAAATAGGTCTAAAGCAATATTCCCACTCAGTCTATGGGAAAAGCACAAATCTCTCTGGTTGCCCTTGGATTTGCAGATGCTGTAGAGTTCTTTTGCATTCTTTGCTACTTTGCTGAGTTTCTGGTGGCAGTGGGGGCTTAGGGACAATCTAAGTAGCGAGTAACCCTACTCAGAATGGGGCTGGCCCCAGGAAACCCAGAGGAAACCGACATGGAGCTGAACCCCTACCACCCAACCCCGTACAACTGCAGACCCAGCACCCCTTGGTGCACTGCCAGGGAGGGAACAAACTGGATACAGTCCAGGCCCTCCCTTTGGCCCATCCTCCAAGGGCCCTGCCCCTTTAGGTAAACACAGGGAATTAAGGAGCTTGGTTTTACAGGGGCTGTAAGCTGGGTGTCCACAGGACCTATCATAGAAAGTTCCATCTTTTTACAAAAATTTACCCAGTTGAGGTTGGGTGGGTATAGGCGAGATGGCGGAGCATGCATTGGTCCACCCCTACCATGTCCAGGAAGCTCCAGGCTCAGACCCCCCCCCCCATCCAGACTTGGGGCGGTGGGGTCTGGGGTTTGTGCAGTAAGCCAGGCACCTGTGAGCTGAGAGGACCTGGCTACCTCAGTGTCCAGATCTATCATCAGGAAGTGTGAAGGACCAAGGAGAAGAAAGCACAGCCCTTGGCCGTCCATCCCCAGGCCAGCCAGAGAGGCTGGGAAATGGCCTCAATGCCTACAACCATTCCAAACATCTGGAGCATGCTGGGGAGGGAGAAGGGCCCAGTGCCAAACCTGAGCACATACCACCTGGAAGCCCCCTCCTCCCCCACCATCACATCAGCAACCACCGGGGCGGGGGGGGGGGGGGCAGCAGCCAAGCTAGCAACTTAGAAGCTTCGAGCTTCTGCTGTGGAAGGCTATTTTTTTTTAAGGGAAGCTAAATGACTCTCTTTGAGATGAAGTAGGGTCATTTTTGGTTCCTGAATTTGGAAAGCAAGAGGAAACAGAACAAGACCTCGAGGCAGGAGAATAGCACAAATGACCTCTTCAACTCTAACTCAGTCTCCTGATTGAGAATTCTTATCTTAAATGAATTCAGGGGTTCTTGGCAGAGAGCTTCCGGTCCAGATAGATTAGGAGAGGAACCTGAAGAGAGGGTTTTGTGAAGTTAGGGAGGTGGACAAGAGATCCGGCCTGGACGGGTAAGATCAGGGTTGACTTAGCCTGCGTTCACAGCCTCAGTTGGGATGGAGGCCCAGAGTAACAGAGTGGGTACTTAGGAAGGATCAGTGTAGAACCCCTGGTGAACCCAGTAGACAGACAGACAGACAGGCGCGCGCGCGCGCGTGTGCGCGCACACACACACACACACACACACACACACACACACACACACACACACACACGGCGCTCTACCTGCCATAATGAAGTTGGCATGCTTGGGCACTCATGGCACCCTGAGACCCAAAGAACTGGCCCAGACATCCTGGGTTGTCCTGTGTGGAGACCTTCCAGTGCCCCACTGAACAAATAACTAACAGGAGTTACCGCCAAAAAAAAAAAAAAAAAAGATGCTGGGGCCTGGTTCACCAGGCGCTCAGATTAAAGCAAAGACCCCTCTACCCGGCCCCACCCACCCAGACTGCAGCCAGGCGGGTCAACCACCACCTGTAAGTCAAACATTCCACAGGCAGGGCGAGAAGGGAGCTTTCAGAGCAGCCCCTCACACTCTAGAGTGAGCTAGGTCTCTGGGGGACAGCGAAAGGAAACAAGTCAAGATCAGAAGAAACGCTACCGCGTAAAGGACAAGAGCCCTGCATATCCGCCTCCTCCAGGCCCTAGCGACCCGGGTCTGAGCATAGGGAAAGCCAAGTACTGGGGACGGCAGGGCTCCAATGTGGAGTGTCCCCACGATCCCTATCTGTGGAAGGGGGCAGTACAGCCGGGAGCTCTAGACTGCCCTAGGGGTACAATGTCCGGGGAGGTCTGGGCTACCGGAGCCACTTGATTCCCCGGTGGCCTCGCCCACTCCGGTCACCAGCGCTCAGGTGACTCGGGCAGGTCCCTGTTGCTGACCCTCCCCACGCCGGGCGCGGCGCCCACCTGAGTAGGACTTCTTCATGGTGCCGCCGTGGCCGCCGCTCCCAGGAAAGTGTGGTGGCGAGGCCGCGGGGCGCGGGCTCCCAGGTGGCTAATCCGGGTCGCCGGAGGGCGGGAGGAAGGCGGGAGCACGGCCGCCCCGCCCCGTCGAGGTGCGCGCCTCGCCCCGCCCCGCGCCCCCACGCAGGTGCGTCCCGTGCCACCCGCCACAGCCCCCCTGAAGCCGAAAGTAAGTCACCGCAACTTTCCCGGAGTCAAGAGGGAGTTGGAAGAGGAGGAGACAAGCAGGGCGGCCCGCGGGCCACCAACGGAACAGTCGCGGAGTGCCAGGACGCTGGTTTAGGGAGTCCAGCTGAGGACTCTCCACGGGTGCCATGCCTGCCGCGCTGGCTGCACTGATGAGCCTGGGCCTCCGTGTCCTCTTCCGGAAGGTGGCCGCCTTGGGGCTGGTCATTATTTCTGTCGCACTTGACATTCAAAAAGAGTCCACTCCATACTTGTGCCTGGCTCCGTGTCTCCCTGTAACAGCCCGAGCCGGGAATATGGATACCTGCAGCCTCAGAGCTTCTTTCAATTCTTATCCATGTAATCTCAGCTCTTGGAAGGCTGAGGCAGGAGGTTCACCACAGGTTTAATGCCAGCCTGCGTTATACAGTGAGTACCAAGGCAGCCAGTGATATGGAGCAAGATCCAGTCTTTAAAGAAAAAGAAGGCAGGGGGGAGAGAGGGGCTGGTAGGTGGACAACACGCCTTTTATCCTGGCAGAAGCAGGCATATTTCAAGGCCAGTGATCACGTCTGAGGGATGGGTCAGTGGCTAAGAGCAGTTGCTACTTAGGACAAGGACAAGCTTGTAGCTCCAACTACAGAGCGCCAAACATTCTCTTCTGACTTCCACTGGTACCAGAATACACGTATGAATACACACACACACACACACACACACACACACACACACGGCTTATAGAACACAGCTGCTCAAAGATTAAATCCACTTGCTCCAGGGTTCAATCTCAGGGACCCACAAAATGGAGAAGCCAACTCCCACAAATTGTCCTCTGACCTCCACATCACATCTGAGCTGTGGTGTGTGCACCTCCCCCGACACACATGCATGCTCACAATTAATAAGTGTGAACAAAAAAAAAGAAAGTAAAAGAAAAGTCTTCCCATAGTAAAATGTTCTTTGTTTTGGGGTGTGTGTGTATGCTTACGTAGAGGAGAAAGTGATTAATTCTGTCCAGCGGGTGCTGAAAGCCATTTATTGAGGTTATGCCAGGTAGCTTAGGTGCTGGGAGGTGCGGGTTCCGGGCAGTGGGCAGGGCGTGGTAGAGCCTGGAGCACCACTGCCTCACCAACTCACTGGGCTGGGAAGGAAGCACAGGCAGGTCCAGGTAAGGGCAGAGCTGCCTTGGCACAGAGCTCTGAAAAACCCACAGAAGACTGGCAGAGGAGTTACGCCACCCCAAAATCCCCTTCCCTTTCCCTTTGCAGAGAATGCAAGTATTGCCACTTCCTGCCTGAGTGTGGAAAATGAGAGTGTGCCCAGCAGAGCTTTTCCCACCTTGCCCCCTTTACACTAATCTGCATTTTACACACACACACACACACACACACACCACACACACACACACACACACACACACAGAGAGAGAGAGAGAGAGAGAGCAGCACAAGTGGCTCTGAGGTGACTGCTCCCTCCATCATCTGAGATCCTGAGTCTCCACAAGCAAAAGGGGGTGGGAGGGCACAAAGAGCCACACCAATGCTTTCAGTGCCTCTGACCCCTACTCGATCCTGTGGAAACCTCCTACTGTGTTCCAAAAGGCTGAGCAGAGAGATGGGAGGGGGACGAGGTTCCTACACAAGGGACGGCTAAGGATTGTGTGGAGGGTAAAGGTTAGATAAGTATCCCATTTTGATTTCGTTTCTTCCTTTTTCTTTTGAGATTTTTTGAAACAGGATTGCTCTGTGTGGTCCCGGCTTGTCCTGGAATTCGCTCTTGTCAACCAGGCTGGCCTCAGACTCAGGAATCCTCCTGCCTCTGCCTCCCAAGTGCTGGGATTGAAGGCCTGCACCAAGGCTGACAGGCTCTCGTTTTGAGTTTTTCAAATGGACAGTTTTTTAAAACATGGATCGTATTCACTGTGTGGGTGAGCACAGGACAGCCCACGTCCCCCGTGGTGGCAGCCCACACCCCACTCTAGTCCTTCACTGAACAGACTGCTGGGCCGTCCATTTTTTAGACTGTCCCCACAGCATTCAGCTCCTCCACCTGCCGAGAGGCTCTTGACCCCTGGCCTGCTTTCCTCGAGAGCCAGGTTTTGCTGTGATAAATGAGGATTATGACATTTCCCACATCTTGCCAGGCTGAGCTCATGATTGGTAAGTAATATTAAGACTGGGGGCGAACAAACACTCGGAGGCAGAGGCAGGAGGATTTCTAAGAGTTCGAGGCCAGCCTGGTCTACAGAGTATGTTTCAGGACAGCCAGGGCTACACAGAGGAAGCCTGTCTCAAACAAATAAACAAACAAAAAGGAAGAAAAGGAAGAAAGAAATTGTCTGTGTGCCACTGAATAAATCAGCATGTGGCATTAAAAAGTTGCTGGGCCTGGAGGAAGTTGGAGCGGGACGAGAGAAACACTCTCCGGCACCGGAAGTCACTTCCTCACTGATGGCAGAAAGCTGAGCCACACCATTGCCTGCGGTGGTGGCTTTAAATTATGGTCTGTGCGTTAATGCCTTGGCACCCTCTGGATACATAACTTAAACAACTTTTGCTGGTGGCTCACGCTCTGAGTGTGAGGGCCCCAGACATCACGGTCACCCTAACAGTTTATGATTAGCCGGGGCGCTTTCCAGGCAGAATGTCAAAGGTCTTCCAAAGCTGCGTCTTCCAACCTAAGGGGATTCGATGCCATCTCTGGACTTTGAATTCAGCAGCACACATGCATGCTCACACACGCGCACACACACACACACACACACACACACACACACACACACACACAAATAATAAATCTAACATAAAACCAGCTGGTGTGGTGGTGCAGGCCTCCTGTCTCAGCACTCTCAAGTAGGAGAGATGAGAATCAGAACCTGGAAGCCAGTACTACAGAAGACTTTCTCAAGAAAAGGAGGAGGAGGAAGAAACAATTAAAAAAAAAAAAAAAAACAAACTCAGGGAAAACTTCAAGGTTCCTCCTGCACCCTCAGACAGCCACAGGATCCCTGAGGCGCCTCACTTAGGCCTTGTGGATCTTGAGGAAGCCCCAGCAGTCTCCTGGAGGCCAAGATGGAAAAGGGTGTCTCAGAAGGTTTAGTGATGTCCAGGGAGGGGAGAGGGGGGAAGCCAGGGGTGGGAGGAACATGAGGGAGGGACATTTATATCCTTCTAGATGGTTCCAACATAATAGACACATGTCACTCTGCTCACTGGTCAAATCTCATAGCATATAAAACACCGAGATGGATCCCGAGATAGACCGTGAGCTCTCCCGGTCATCCCGAGCAGCCAGCTTCCCGCACTCCTGGAAGACCTCGGTGTCTGTGAAGTCAAAGCCCTCGGGGCAGCCCTGAGAGTTCTCTCTGTGTGTGCTGGGTGACTCTTCTGCAAGCCTGAAATTGCCTCTAAATAAACGTTTTATTAGTTTTTAAAAAACAGTTTTGTGGGTGTGTTTGTCTGTCAGGGTGGGTTTTCAGCACACATACTGGAAACACCTTCTCTTTGAAAGGAGTTGGGTCAGTGCCCTACGTAGGTTGGTAGGTGCCAGAAGGCCGTGAAAGGGCCTTTCACCCCCGGGAGTGTGGACGCTGGCTGCTCAGAGCCTGACAGTGGCTGGCTCAGTGCTTAGGTGAAGGGGGAAGCGTGACTCAGGACTGGAGCCAAAGGGTGAGAATGCCCAATGAATAGGCCCCAGAAGGCCCTCCGACTCTGGCACCCCCTTTGGCCTGGACTCTTTTTGTCCTCTGTGGAGGGAATAAAGTTTTCATCAGAGCATAACTCCAAAACTGGCCGCAGAGTACCCGACATGCTTTGCGGTCACCTTGAACGGTCTTCCAGGTCCAGAACCTAGGCCCCTCCCCTTTACATCTGTGTAGGTTTCCGTTGGAGTGGGAAGCCACTTCTCAGACTAGGTTAGAGCAGCTCCGTAGCTCTGCCTTGCTGTCTTGGGCTTCGGAGCATGAGCCGCCAGCAAGGGTAGCCTCCCGGATTCCCACCAGAGGAGGCTACGGCCCAGGGCGCATGGAAGTGCATTAATACAAAGACCATGGTTTGAAGCTGCAGGCACCGCAACCCTTCTGTGTCTGGAGTCAGGGACCAAGCCTGTTTCTTCAGGTTTATCTCCAACTTTCTTTCTGCAGCTGGGAGCTGGCCACAGTTGGCATTGATGGAAGACAGATCTGCCACCAAGTTCACAGCTCCAGAGCCTCTGTTTTCAGCCAATTAGATCCAAGATCTTTAATGAACGGGCTACTCCTTCTGGAGAGGGATATTCTGGTACAGCAACTCAGGCCTTCAGTGTCAGCAAGGAAGGGAGTCAGCCACCAACAGGAAATGAACAACCTCTTACCAGCTGATTACTTTGGTGTATAAAGTACCCCAAACTAGGTACTTTATAAAGAAAAGAAATTTGGGTTGCAGTAGGCTAACCATTCTGGTGGCTAGAAAAATCCAAAGGGCGGGGCATCAAGTATTTGGCATGTTTTCCAAATTAGTCTCACTGATTAAGGAGGGGTTACTCCAGGCTGTAAGAACTGGGAAACAGGCGTCGCACCAGGCTCTCCCAGCAGCCACCTGCCTTGGGAAAGGCTCAAGTCTGTAACCCCGGCCATGGGTCTTGGCCTTGTCAAAGCCTTCCTAGTCAGTCAGTTTCGGAGCTTCAGCCTCCAGCAGTCCCTCCCCCATGTTATCATCTGAACCCCACAGCCTCTGTCTGCCTCTTTTCTCCTTTGAGGATCTCCCCATGGTCAGCGCTCCCTGAGTGGTTCCCCTTAGGGGACGGTCCCATTGTAGGAAGACTAAGCTGGCTCCTCAGGCTAACTTGACTCAGCGCCTTTGCTGCTGACTCTGCTCTGACTCCGGCTCAGAGGGTCAGGTGATTGAGGCCTTGCTGAAGTGTGAAATTTACAGTAACAGTGTACACAGACAGTCCAGGAGGCCGGGTGAGTGTGTCTCCTGACACTGCCTTCCTGGAAGGCACTCTGGAAAAATAGCAAGAGCTTTAAAATGCTCATGTGTTTTTTTCTCAGTAATTAATTTTTTCCAGTTGCTGATTCAAAATTGATCTCTTGAATGTTTCCACGTATTACCTGACATGGGCCCTGGAGACAGCTTTTGCTTTGGTAAGAAAGATGGGCAGTGATCAGTTGTCTAAGACCAGATGAACGGCATTTCAGGGAGGTTAGGAAAGTGTAGGAACAAAAAAAGAAAAAGAAAAAAAAAAGAAAGTGTAAGAAGAGGGGCGGTGGCACACACCTTTGATCCCAGAGGCAGGGGAAGGCAGATATCTGAGTTCAAGGGCAGCCTGGTCTACAGAGTGAGTTCTAGGATAGCCAGGGATACACAGAGAAACCCTGTCTCGAAAAACAACAAGAAACAACACATCCCTTACGTTTGCCCACTTAGAGCATTCCCAGCACTCTTGATCCTGTCTGTAGAGCTGAGCTTCTACCTGGTACAATTGTTCCTTGAACTAAAATACCTGTTAGTCCTCACAGATCAGACTGAGGAGATCAATGGCCTCAGTTTCACTTATTTGTAAATCTCTGAAACCCTAACTCAAGAAAAGAAAGAAAGTGGTGGTGGTGGCGGTGGTGGTGGCAGCGGTGGCAGCGGCGGCGGCGGCGGCGGCGGCGGCGGCGGCGGCGCACGCCTTTAATCCCAGCACTTGGGAGACAGAGGCAGGTGGATTTCTGAGTTCGAGGCTAGCCTGGTCTACAAAGTGAGTTCCAGGACAACCAGGGCTACACAGAGAAACCCTGTCTTGAAAAANAAAAAAAAAAAAAAAAAAAAAAAGAAAAGAAAAGAAAAGAAAGAAAGAAAGAAAAGAAAAAGAAAAAGAAAAAGGAAAAGAAAATAAAAACAAACAAAAAATAAAGCA
This sequence comes from Mus minutoides, assembly GCA_902729485.2. Classification (NCBI taxonomy): domain Eukaryota; kingdom Metazoa; phylum Chordata; class Mammalia; order Rodentia; family Muridae; genus Mus; species Mus minutoides. The sequence goes on along the minus strand of LR753200.1, from coordinate 2,479 downwards.
ATGGAAGAAGAACGCGCAGAAAGGTACGCAGACAGAACTAAACCAGGCCCTAAGGTCTGAGCACACTGAGAGAATAGAGCTGTCCTGAGAGCCAGGGAGAAACAGATGAGCGCTGTCAGCCAGTGCAAAGGGCCTGCGGCAGAGGGAACAAGGAATACAGCTGTCTTTCCTTTTTCTTCCTCTTTTTCTTTTCTTTCCTTTTCCTTTCTTCTTCCTGTTTTACTTTTTTCGAGATAGCGTTTCATTTTGTAACCCTAGCTGGCCTAGGACTCACAAATTCCTTCTGCTTCTACCTACCAATTTCTACCTACCTACCTTTTTTAAAGGCCACACTACAGCCAGCTCCGCCTCCCAACCCCTGCTAGGTTCCTTCCTATGCAAGGATCTGGAGGCCACTGGGGAGGCTGGAGAACTGGGCCTTCAGCGACCTAAAGTTTTTATTACATATATTATAATTATATATTATGTATGTATGATAATAACTAGTATATATTTATATAGTGTGCGTGTGCGCCGCACCCACCCAGTGTGATGTGGGTTCTGTGTAGTACTCCTGCGTGGATGGTAAGCATCTCAACCATAGAGCCATCCCCCAGCCCCTCCAATGGAGAACTTTCCGCTACGTGAATATCCTCTCTGGCGATGACCCCTTTATCGCTGCTTTGAGTTTTGTGGAGACAGGGTTTTGCTATGTAGCCTAAGACCACCTTCAACTCAAGATCCTCCTGCTTCAGCATCCGAAGCGCTGGGATTACAGGTGTGCACTGCAGTTTCTGTCTTTTGACTTTAGAACCTTTTTTATCACAGGGCCCCTGGAAGATCCTATGGTACCTACTGTGAGGGGCTGTACAAAGTAGAGGGGGCCCTGCTCTGGCTTCCTTTGGGCTCTCTTGAGTATCTACTACAGACCAGGTCTGATCTTGAGTGACACACAACAGCCTGGACCTGAGTTGCTTCCATTTTGCATCTAAAGAATGAGTCCACATCTCATTTACACAAATAGCCACCTGCCATCGGCCAGCACACCAGGAGGCACGAATTGAATGATAAGTTATGCCAATAAATAATGACACCTGTGGGGAGGCTGGTGAGATGGCTCAGCAGGTAAGAGCACCCGACTGTTCTTCCGAAGGTGATAAGTTCAAATCCCAGCAACCACATGGTGGCTCACAACCATCCGTGACAAGATCTGGCTCCCTCTTCTGGAGTGTCTGAGGACAGCTACAGTGTACTTACATATAATAAAAATAAAATAAATCTTTAAAAAAAAGTTTTTAATAATGACACCTGGGAACCTATCAAACTGCCTCGGAAATGCAAGCCATAGGAGCCTGTCAATCACAGCAGATGGAACCCTGTCACCTGGGGCGGGAAAGAAGGGATACTCAAAACCCACACTGTGGCAAGTGAGCCTTCCCCCAGGAAGTTGCCATATGGAAGGATTCCTGCCTCTGTCCCTGGGTTCCATCTAGAGCACAGGGTTCCCGGCCCATGACATTCAGCCCACTTCAGACTGTCCCTAGCCCTGCATCTGACAGCTGCACCTAAACAGCTGGTCCCTCACAGTCTTTCCTTATCAGCTGACTTCAAGATGACTTCTGAACTCAGCATCCTCTGATGTCACTTAGCCGTTCTGTGACATAAATATTATGGTGCAAAGTCAGTGTGTGCACTAAGAGTTAATATTAGTAATTAAGATAGAAATATACATATATGTGATTGCCAAGGGCCACATATTAAGGGGAATCAGGACTATTTGGTAAGTTGGAGCCATTGAAAATGACCTTGTGGGGGCTGGAGAGATGGCTCAGTGGTTAAGAGCACTGACTGCTCTTCCAGAGGTCCTGAGTTCAATTCCCAGCAACTACATGGTGACTTACAACCATCTGTAATGGGATCTGAGACCCTTGTCTGGTGTGTCTGAAGACAGCTATAATGTACTCATATACATAAAATAAATAAATAAATCTTTAATAAAAAAATGATCTTGTGAATTTATTGTTTTTCAGTAAAGTACAAGCATTGTGGAAAGACACAAGCATGTCTGTGTTTCTGGCTTAGCTGCTCACCCTGCTTGCCTGGGGTCCCCTCAGTGAGCTGGGACAAGAGAGTTCATTGGGTGATGCCTTCAGAGCTGGCAAGACACCCCTACATCCTGCAGATGGAGACTCCTCTGACCCGTGGCCCAGTCACCTCTGGTCCAGTTAATTTCCTGCTGCCCTTGCCTCTGTCCCTCCTGGGTCCTTCTTCCCAGGAGGAAGGTCAAGGGTGAGATGTCACTGCAGGACATGAGAAAGGAGACAGTTTGCCTTCCACACTAACACTTCACCAGCTCCTCCCTGGAGGGAAGCTGGGACCTGAGAGAAGTCAGTGGAAGCTCCACAGCTGTGATGCTCTTGTTTGGCTTGCTTATTTATTTATTTATTTATTTATTTATTTATTTATTTATTGGGGGGTGGGGGATGGGGGTGGGGGTGGG
>LR753199.1:12381-24247 GCA_902729485.2 Mus minutoides | reverse complement strand
TACCTCACTCAGGATGACACCCTCCAGATCCATCCATTTGCCTAGGAATTTCATATATTCATTGTTTCTAATAGCTGAGTAGTAATCCATTGTGTAAATGTACCAAATTTTTTGTATCCATTCCTCTGTTGAGGGACATCTGGGTTCTTTCCAGCTTCTGGCTATTATGAATAAGGCTGCTATGAACATAGTGGAACATTTGTCCTTATAACCAGATGGAAACTCTTCTGGATATATGCCAAGTAGAGGTATTGCTGGATCTTCTGGTAGTACTATGTCCAACTTTCTGAGGAACCGCCAGACTGATTTCCAGAGTGGTTGAACAAGAAGATTTACTTTTTAATCCAACCTACCTTGTGTTTTCCAAGGAGGCACTACTGTGTTTTGTGATGCAATGTTTCTGGTGACTTGTCAGATGTCATTATAAGATCCATTTTTTTATAGGCCGATTGCTTTGTCTCACGATAAAATATTATTTCTCTTGACATTCTTGACTCTGACTAGATGCATTGAGATTTAGTTAGCTACTGGAGTTTCAAACCTGTTTTTATCAAAATGCTGTTTTTATTATGAGAGCTCTGTAATGCAGCTTGATTTCAAGGATGGTGATATACCTCCAGCAGCTCTTCTATTATGCAGGATTGTTTTAGCTCTCCTGGACTTTTGTGTTCCCATATGAAACAGATAACTATTTTTTCAATTTCTGTGAAGAACGATGCTGGGGATTGCACAGAATGCTTAGATTGCTTTTCCATAAACTTGGAGACGTTTTCATCTTCTGGTGTCCTCTTCAGTTTCTTTCTTCAATGCCTTAAAGTTTTTATTATACAAACCTTTCATTTGCTTGGCAACGGTTTTTCCAAGATATTTCATTTTTCTTTTTGATCTATTGTGAAAGGGACTGTGTTTTTCTGATTTATTTCCCAGCATGTTTGACATTTGTATATGAAAAAAGAAGCTATTGGGCTAGATAGATGGCTCAACTGACTGCTCTTCCAGAGGCCCCAAGTTCAATTTGCAGCAACCACATGGTGGCTCACAACCATCTGGAATAGGATCCAGTGCCCTCTTCTGGTGTGTTTGAAGACAGCTACAGTATACTGATACAAATAAATCTTTTTTTAGAAAAAGGCTATCAATTTTGTGTGTTAATATTATATCTTGATCCTTTGTTCAAAGTATTTTTCACTGTAGGGGCTTTCTGCAAGAGATATTGATGCCTTTCATTTGTAAAGTCATATCACCTGCATACAAAAATACTTTCTTCTTTTCTTATTGTATCTCCCTGATTTCTTATTGTTCTAAGATTTCAAGTATTATATCAAATAAATATGGAGAAAATAGACCTTGCCTTGTTCTTGATCAGTATTTATATTAGTTATTTTTCTCATTGCCATAGCAAAACATCATAGAAAAGCAACTTCAGGAAGTGCTTATTTTGATTCATACTGAATGAAAAAATTGAAGTAAAAGGAAAGTGAAGAAACTATGACTACTTCTAAGTATGGTGGTGAAGAAAGTTTATTATAGATATTAGAGAGCCGTAGCCAAAGGCAGACAAGTCTGGGACTGTCCGACTCTGAACTATGTGGGGAGAGAGTGAGGGGAATAGAGAGAGAAGACCAGGGAGTGCAGCAGCCAGGAAGTCAAAGGTACAAAAGTAGCATAAGAGGCAGAGAGGGGCAGATAGAACTGGTAATAAAAATGTCTGGTTTATATAGGGAAGAGCTGAAAGGCAGCCCAGTCCCTGGGCTGGAAGTTTTCAGGGTAGGGTAAGTGTAGAACAATTGCCTCTCTGAGTTCTGAGTGCTGGCAAAGCTACCATGAAGCATGCACCCTCAAAGTAAGTGTGAAGTTTTATGGCATATTTCATTTGGAGACCATGCCTGTAAAACCTACCTCGGTGTCTATCCTACTGCGTTAAGGAAAGGTCACTAGCAGCAGACTTGCTCCTCTGTGATTTCTAATTAATTGCAAATGAAACTTAAATTAAAGACCAGTATTCCTCATGAATATAAATGCAAAGAAATATTTGCAAACTGAATCCAAGAACACATCAAAAGATTATCCAACATAATCAATTAGGCTTCATCACAGAGGTTCAGTGATGATTAAATATACACAAATCAATAAGTATAATCCCACACATACACTGACAGAAAGACAAAAACTGCATGATCATCTCAATTTATGCAGAAAAGGGCTTTGATAAATCCTGCATCCTTTCATGATAAAAGTCCTGATAGATTAAGGATACAAGGAACTTACCTCAACATAATAAAGGAGACTTACAGCAAGCTCACAGCCAATATCAGCATAAACGGAGAGAAATTCAAATCATTTCCACTAAAATCAAGAACAATATGCCAGCCATACTCTGTAATAAGGAGAGATGGAGAACTTGAAGGACAGCACCTCAGCTCCTTTCCTGGGACTGAAACTTCAGACTTACATGATGCATGCCTTCCTTCATGATAGTTATGCCAGCACTCAGAATGCAGAGAGTCAATTGTCCTACCTTCACTTTCTGCTTTTTATTAGTCTGGGACTCCATCCTGTGCATTGGTGCTACCTCAATTCAGGGCGAGTCTTCCAATATCAGTTAAGCCTCTCTGTAAGCACTCTCACAGGCACACCCAGAAGTGTGTCTTCTGTATGATTCTAAAGCCCACGGAGTTGACAGTTGGTATTGACTATCATAACCATGAAATAGTTCTGTTACAGACTCCAAGCCTTCAAGTTTTCCTAGTTAGACTGTTGTACCCTCAGCAAGACATCACAAAACTAAGAACACTCGATACTCAGGTGTTCTCCAGGCAGCTTGTTAATTGGCATATTTACACGTATATCTTCAGTTTCACATTCCACCCCTCACCTCAACCAAGGTCACCTTGATACATATTTCAAACTATTAATAAAGTTTTGTATTTTATTATATGGACTATTTTATAGTAAAAAATATGGCTCCCAAACCCTATGACTTCCAGGATATGAGCTCTGTCATGTGTAGAAAGGGTTCTTTCTAGAGAGTCTTTTAACAGTGACCATATACCCTTTGTTTCTTTGATATTTTCTTTTACTAGCTCTATTAATTCCGCATCTGTATTTATTTGAATTCCTTAAAAACAGGATGTGTTAGTTCCAGGCAAAATAGTTTCTGTTTGTTTGTATATTTGTTTTAATCTGGTAAATTCTTTATGGAAGTGGTTTAAAATCATTTCTGTTTTTAAATTTACCTCTCAAATTATTTTCCCCAAATAGAGACCATTATTTATACTGTGTGTGTTTTTTTTTTTTTTTTTAGTTTATTCTACGTATTGGCCTATGAGTCTTTTGTTCCCGGTAGACTTGTAGCACATGGAAGGGTTCTCAGAATATCACACTTACTTTCACCAGAAAATGTTACCATTTCTTTTGTTACTTAGCAGACACCATGTTCTCTAATACACAGAATCATAACAGTTACAAACTCAATGTTATTGTACAGTAAATTATGGGTTATGTCTGACCTGTGACTTAACTTTGTCCTTTTAAGTCTAATTGAATTTCCTACAAATTCTTGGGTTAAGACAACAAATTGTAAATACTGATCTGTCTCTACTGCGAGTAACATTGTAATAGTCTTTATAACTCATACTATTAGAAACATGGAAATAATAACATCTTTTAAAATTCAGGTTATAGGCCATTACAGAACAATACGCAGTTAACAGATCTTTAAAATCTCATTATATTTGTCTTACATTTTACCAACATGTTTTCATCAATATCCCAGTTACGTTTGCTATCCAGATCTTTGGTTTTGGATCTGGACAAGGGAATGAGGTGCATATTTTACATATCAAAGCAGACTGGCTTCCAGGTTCTCCCAGCATCCCTTAGTCCCTACCTGGCAACCCTGTCCTCAACCCCAAACTTTCCATCCCAGGGATTGGAGCTGCTCTTCTCCCAGAGGCTCTTCCCTATATAATCCTTATATAAGAGAGACATTTTGCACATATTCTCTCTCTTCCTCTTCCTCCTCTTCCTCTCTCCTCTCTTTTTCTCTCTTTTTTTCCTCCTCTCTTCCTTCCACTACCACTCCTTCTCCTTTTTTCCTCTCTCTGTGCCCATGGGCCTTTCTTTCTTTCTTTCTTTCTTTCTTTCTTTCTTTCTTTCTTTCTTTCTTTCTTTCTTTCTTTCTTTCTTTCTTTCCCATCTCTCTTCCTATCCCCTCTTTCTTTGGTGACTTCCATAGCCTCCTTCCTTGGGGCCAGTGAACTTGCCCTCCACAGAGCAGCTTCCCAATAAACCTGCCTTTAATATCTTCTAATCTGGCTTGAATTGACTCTGTCCACCTGCAGAGAAATAACCTATCCCTGGCATTCCTGAAGTTATCCCTTAAATATAGCACATTATATAAATATTACACATCTAAAACTCTTATCTTTGAGAATGTTGTCTTCCGTTATTGTTGATGGACATAGAGTTCCATCAGAGTAATTACTGTTTTAAGCTGAAGACTATTTGGATGTAACTACAAATATTTTAAGTTTCCAAGCCACTCCACAGTAACTCTGTTCCACTTTTTGTAGGCATTCTGCTGTATCAAGGAGAGTGTATATATCTACAGAAGTCCAACCTCAGGCTTCCAAAGAGAGAATATTCATAGTTTCTTTTCCAACATTATACACTCTAGATGCGTAAGGATATGGGAGAAATGCTCATTCCTTCCTAAGCATTGTTAGGGAAATAGCTCATGTAGGGAGGGAGAGAAAATAACTACATTCTTTTCTCACAACGGCCATCAATTAGGAATGCTTTGCACATTCGCTTTTGTTATTTCATTTATTTCCATAGAGAAGCATTGTCTAGCTTAATTTTCCCATTCAGCCAAAAAGCTGTCAATGACAGTAAATCTGTTACTCTCCTCTTCACACTCCTCCTAAGGAGATGTAGTAGAATGCAGCAGATAAAGAATCCAAGAATTGCCTATCCCATTTGGTCATTTGGTCTTTTGTGACACATTCATATCTATTCTTACTTTTCCAGAATAAGTTAAAATTGTGAGTTTTATGAGTGAGTATTTACAAATACACACTATCAGGTTAATATCGATATCATCTATTTTGTATAATATTCACATTTTTTGATAAGTTACTTTTGATTTGAATGAAAATGGCCTCCAAATGATAATATATTTGATCATTGGTTTTCAGTTAAAATAGTGGTCTATTTTAAGAAAGATTAGGTATAGCCTTGTTGGAGGGAGTGTGTCAGAGGGTTGAATTTGAGGTTTTAAAATTCCAGGTCAGGCCCAGCTCCACTCTCCATCTGGCTACATCAGGCAGATAAAATGTGAGTTCTCAGCTACTGCTCCAGTACAACACCTGCCTTCCTGCTGCTGGATTCCCAGTCTTGATGATCATGGACTCACCCTCTGAAACTTTAAGCCCTGATTAACTGTTCTATATAAGTTGTCTTGCTCATTGAAGAGCCCAGGGTAACTGTGAGCCCAGGCTAACTGCAGGCATTGGTTGGCACCCTATCTTACTGCATGTGCTCAAGTCCTAAGTTCTTTTAGGACTTGTAGTAAAACCACCTGGCCTGTGTGTGTCCCACCAAGTTTGATATTGTAAGGGTCCACGATTCACCAAAGAATAATACACTGGACTCAAATAGTATGTAAATGCAAAGAAGTCAAGCATGCTGGGGTCTCCCATTACCAAGATAGAGAGATAACCAAGTAAGCTTGCATGCCAGATTTAAAGTGGATTAGGGGAATTCTGTGGTAGGTGACTTTTATCTTGCTACATCTCTAGAGACATTCCAGAACCATTACTCAGGGCACTGGTGTTGGAAACTGTTGCTGGGGAGGTCTGGAAACTGCTGATGACCCATTGTCCTTGCCTCAGGCCAGGTGTCAAGGCAGCTTCAGAGGTCTGGACTTGCCCAACTTGCCCAGTTCTTGGAAACAGAGATTTATGTCTTCTTTCCTGAACTGCCAGTTTTAAGCCTGTCATGGAATCAGCCTAGCCTACTCAATATAAGACTGTCTGCCTTATATTGTGAAGGCTAGGTAAGAATGGCTAAGATCAAAAATTCAGGTGACAACAGATGCTGGCGTGGATGTGGAGAAAGGGGAACACTCCTCCATTGTTGGTGGGAATGCAAGCTGGTTCAACCACTCTGGAAATCAGTCTGGCAGTTCCTCAGAAAATTGGACATAGTACTACCAGAAGATCCTGCAATACCTCTACTGGGCATATATCCAGAAAATATTCCATCTGGTAATAAGGACACATGTTCCACTATGTTCATAGCAGCCTTATTCATAATAGCCAGAAACTGGAAAGAACCCAGATGCCCCTCAACAGAGGAATGGATACAAAAAAATTTGGTATATTTACACAATGGAGTACTACTCAGCTATTAAAAACAATGAATATATGAAATTCCTAGGCAAATGGATGGATCTGGAGGCCATCATCCTGATGAAGCAACCCATTCACAAACGAACTCACATAACATGTACTCACTGATATGTGGATATTAGCCCAGAAACCTAGACTACACAAGATACAATTTACTAAACACATGATACTCAAGAAGAAGGAAGATCAAAATGTGGACACGTCACCCCTTCCTAGAATTAAGAACAAAGCACACATTGAAAGAGTTAAAGAGATCATGTGTGAAGCTGAATCCAAAGGATGAACCCAATGACTGCGGCTACCAGGGATCCATCCCACAATCAGCCACCAAACATAGACACTATAGCATATGCCAGCAAGATAGTGCTGAAAGGGCCCGGATATAGCTGTCTCAGGGGAAACTATACCAATGCCTGGCAAACATGGAGGTGGAAGCTCACAGTCAGCTATTAGATGGAACACAGGGTTCCCAAGAAAGAAGGAGCTAGAGAAAGTACCCAAGGAGCTGAAGGGGTCTTCAACCCTCTAGGTGGAAGAATAACCATGAACTAACTAGTACCCCCTGAGCTCATGTCTCTAGCTGCATATATAGATGAGGATGGCCTAGTTGGCCATCAGTGGGAAGAGAGACCCCTTGGTCATGCAGACTTTATATGCCCCAATACAGGGGAACGCCAGGGCCAAGATGTGGGAGCAGATGGGTAGGGGAGCAGGGCCGGGAAGGGGGAGGGTATAGGGAACTTTCTGGATAACACTTGAAATGTAAATGAAGAAAATATCTAATAAAAGTTGGAAAAAAAAAAAAAAAAGACTGGCTGCCTTAGCATATCCTTGCCCGTAACAACACCCTGCTATCTGCCATATGCTGGGGAGGACTAACTCTCAATTTACAAATTCCTTCTTTACTATCCACTGAACATCTGCTCTTGGGTTTACGTTTCAACAGGAGACTGCTCATGTCCTTTCAAGGTTGTAGTGTCAGCCCTAGAGACTGTCCACGCCCCTACCCTTTGGTAGCTTCCCCCACTCCCAGGTGAGTTAGGCTGTTTATGGTTTATTTCTGATTTCAGTGTTCCTTTCCTCATTATTTCTGAGCCCAACATTCATGATGTCTCTTCACAGCAATAGAGAAGCAGCTAAGACACCTTTAAGTCCAGATATAAGAGTATTTCAGACAGCAAGGATTTAAATAATTATTAGTTGTAAAAGATATTACGTTTCCCTATTCCACATATTCTTCCCTCTTCATACTAAGAAATCCGTCCAGTTGAGGCCCTGATATGAACTCTCTCAGAATTGATGCAATTTCCACATCAATTTAAAATGTAAAGCAGTCTTCCTATGACCCCATTACTTATTTCAGTAGTCAGTATTTCAAGTCAGTAGAATTAAAATTTTATACTGTGTAGGTCCAAATGTTGTTTCTTCTCNCTCCTTCTCCCTCTCCTCCTCCTTCTCCTTCTCCTTCTCCTTCTCCTTCTCCTTCTCCTCCTCCTCCTCCTCCTTCTCTTTCCCCTTCTCCTCATCTTCCTCCTCCTCTTCCTTCTCTTGCCTAATAAGGAATATTAAAAAAATACATTGATCAGTTATTTCTCCTCTGGTGAAATAAGCCAAGTCAAGCCAGATTAAAATACATATAAGCACTGGTTTATTGCGAAGCTGCTTTGGGGCCAGCAGGTTCACTGGCTCCAAAAAGGGAGGCCAGGCAATATAGACAGAGATAAGGGGAAAGAGAAAGAGAGAAGTATGCCTGCAGAAAGAAGGAAAGAAAAAGAAGAGAGGAAGAAACTATAATGTCTGGATTATCAAGGGAAGAAGGTCTGGGAGTGGGGCAGCACAGACTCTGGGCTAGAAAATTCTCTGATGGGGAAATTTGTGCCAGGTAGGGACTGAGGGATGCAGGGAGAAATCTGAGGCCAAGTCTGCTTTGGTCTATAAACTATGCATTCCCTAGACCAGGGTTCTGAAACCAAACATGGAGCCTTTTACTTCTCATGAGAAATATATTCAGGTGACCTGAAAGAGTAGAACATTTGGTATTCTAAATTTTAATAATTTTCTTTAAGGTTGTTTTTTTATATGAGATAAAAAAAATATGAATCATAGTCAGTGGCCATTTCAATTAAAAGCCATGTATGGCTGCCAAGTGCTACTGGTTAAGTACCAATGTAGTCAGCTCCTCTGCAGGTATCTATTCTCTTTCTGTTGACATTCAGCACAACTGCTTTTCTCATCAGGCCTTTCATCAAATGTCAGAGTAATACTTCATTCACACCATGAGAACGTGTTCTGACCATTTGTTAATAAACCTATTAGCCAGTCAGCCATTCTAACTTCCCAATGTACTGCACAGTTGGCAAGAGTGTTAAATTGGAGGGGATCTTCATGAACTAGATTATTTTTCCCTCCAACTTCTCATAAAGAATATCATACCTCAGCACTCAATATGCAAGGTCATTTGTTGTAAGCTCACCCAGAGCCCATTTGCTGGCTTTATAGCAAGTCTTTGGTACAGCCGAAGGCTATTCCAAAACCCTTAAGAGGGCTGGAATATAATTCCTGTTTCATTTTTAATTAAACACCTCTCATCTTGGTCTTCTGAATGAACATGCCATTTTTCCATTAACTTTTGCCATCTGAAGTATTTTGTGACAGATTCTAATTGAAGTTTGGTCCTGATATTGAGAATTGCCACCAATGACCAGAAAGCTTGGGTTTTTTTTTTTTCCAACTGAGGGAGAACTTGCTTCTGCCTACACAGCAAAGGAAGTAAGACCTCATTTCAAATATGAAATTTGATTTATTATAGGATTATATATTGAAGGTAGATGGTGATGTTGTTGTAGGAGATGCTGGAAACTTTGGGAAGTGGCATTCCAAGTGGAAAATAAGTTGAAATTGTCCTTGGAGGCTATTTGATCTGGGAGTTTTTATCTCTCTTTTTCTTCCTTTCTCTGTCTCTCTCTTTCTCTGTCTCTGACTCTACCTCTGTATCTCTCTCTCTCTCTCTCTCTCTCTCTCTCTCTGTGTGTGTGTGTGTGTGTGTGTGTGTGTCTGTCTGTCTGCCTGACTGTCTCATTCTTTCTCTTACTAGCCTCTGTTAGCACATGTTCTCAGTACAAGGAAGTTCACTCTTATCTCAGGACCAAGAAAATAAATCCAGCAAACCATGAATGGTCACCTCTGAAACTATGGGCCAAAATAAGAAATTCTGTCCTTTACGTTGATGTTCCTTATATTTAGGAAAGTTACACAATACAGATAATTGGAAATAAGTACCAGGGTATCGAGGTTGTTGCAGATAATAAATATGGTCATGTGGTTCTTTAACCTCTGGGACCATGACTTGACTATCCTGAATATCTTGAAGCAAATATGTAGTAGAAAGATATGAAATTCTTGTCCTTTGATCAGAAAAGACTTCAAAGTTGGGACTCAGGACACCACAAGTTTTAAAATATGTATTTTTAAGCATAATTGGTAAAATACCTTGAGAGCATCCCAGTTATTTTCTAAAATATAGCAATACAAACAGGGCCTCACAGTCTCTTTGACCCCTTTATTGATGGACCTTCTTCAGTTCCTTGTCACTGTAGTCTTGTTTTGACATGGAGATAGTTCTCCTGGGCCTTATTTCATTTCTGTCATTTTCCACTGTCATGTGGCCATGTCAAGGCCAACATTGTTGCTTAAGTAAGAAACAATGCAGAAGCTTTCACGTGCCATCACACTCCTGCTCTCCAGCATTGCTCCTATGTCTTGATAGCACAATTTGATAAGCAGTGTTGTAGCTGCTATGTGTACAGTTCCCAAACTCTCTCTGATTCCTTTTTCAGCATTGAGGTCCAATCTTTCAGATGTCCCATCTTCAGAGAATGGGAAAATTACCTTTGACCTGCTGAGCACTCTGAAGAACAGGAAGTATATAGATTTCATGTATGTGACCATCTGCAGCCTGAACCTAGTGGCTGGCTGTGTGGAAGGACACAAGGACACAAGGACACAAGTTCACCCACTCTCAAGTCACTTATGTTAGACATCCACAGGTCTTGAATATGGGATTTCTCCTGAAGTAATATCCTTTTGTATCTACTTATCTTCCTAATTTTACTTTACTCCTGGTTTTCCTGTTTTCACAAGGTCTTCTGGAATTTAAAGTCTTAGTCAGATTCTGTTTCTTATGTCATCTAAAACATCAAAGGTATATTCCATTTATCTCACGATATTAAAAAATTTCCATGTTTTACAGCAAGAATAGTAACTGGGTATTCCTGGCTGCTGACCTTCCATCCTATTTCGAGTCGGACACAGCACCCCGCGATGTACATATTGATCTCTTTTCTGATAGATTCATATATGGTAATAGAATGTTTTATAATCACCTGTGCCAAAAGGCTATGATAATCCTTACATATTTCAACCTCAAATAAAATCAAGAATAGCAGAAGTTTTCAGCACTCAATCTCTCAGTCTACCAAACCCAGAGAATTATAAATGATACTGAGTCCCTCATGGTTATTGTTGTAGGTAACCTCATAAGAGATTACTGATATTCTCTACATAGTCTCAATTAATGATGAATAAAGAGATCCTATAGATCTCAGGTCAAAGTAAATGAACAGGCTGATTTGCATGTCGATCATCATTGGGGTGTTTTGGAATATATACCAACTTATTGGTGGTGAATTTCTTCCTGTTGAATTTTATGATCATTTAAGTTGAAATTACAGGTAGAGTATTGACAAAATGACTCTTGTATTATTTCACACAATTTGAAATTGACTTCCCAATAACTATTCTTTAAAAGATCTGATAAGGGGCTGGAGAGATGGCTCAGTAATTAAGAGCACTTGTTGCTCTTGCAAAAAAATTGGGTTTGGTTCCCAGTACCCACATGATAGCTTACAACACTGTTACTCAAATTCCAGAGGAAACAATCCCCTTTTCTGGTCTGTATGGGCACCAGGCACACCTGTAGAACACATACATGCATACATACATAGTACATACAAACATGTACACATATAATAAAACAAATCTAAAAGAAATCATGATTATGTCATGAAATTTTGGTATACATACACAATGGAATGTCATTCACATGTAAAAAAAAGAAAGTTAATTTGTATCCCCTTGACCTCCTTTTGTTGTCGAATTGCTCTGGCTAGGACTTCAAGTACTATATTGAATAGGTAGGGAGAAAGTGGACAGCCTTGTCTGGTCCCTGATTTTAGTGGGATTGCTTCCAGCTTCTTCTCCATTTAGTTTGATGTTGGCCACTGGTTTGCTGTAGATTGCTTTTATCATGTTTAGGTAAGGGCCTTGAATTCCTGATCTTTCCAAGACCTTTATCATGAATGGGTGTTGGATTTTGTCAAATGCTTTCTCAGCATCTAAGGAGATGATCATGTGGTTTTTATCTTTGATTTTGTTTATATAGTGTATTACGTTGA
>LR753199.1:0-12242 GCA_902729485.2 Mus minutoides | reverse complement strand
GCCTAGTTGGCCATCAGTGGGAAGAGAGGCCCCTTGGTTATGCAGACTTTATATGCCCCAATACAGGGGAATGCCGGGGCCAAGGGGTGGGAGCGGGTGGGTAGGGGAGCAGGGCCGGGAGGGGGGAGGATACAGGGAACTTTCTGGATAACACTTGAAATGTAAATGAAGAAAATATCTAATAAAAGTTGAAAAAAATAATCTTAAATTAAAAAAAAAGAAAGTTATAAAATTTGTAGAAAGATGGATAGAAATGAAAAGCACATAAAAATAATCACTCAGTCTCAGAGAGACAGAATCTGTGTGTTCTCTCACATGTTCTGTGTGTATCCTAGCTTCTATCAGTTAAATGTGCATGACCAAGTGAGCATAAATATTAGCAAATGTCAGGAACATTCAATAGAGAACTTTTAAGAAAGTCAGGAAGTGGGAGAGAAAGACAATACAGCAAAACTGGAGAGAGACTGCCTGGGTAGAAATGAATGCCAGCTAAAAGAGTCAGGGTGGCAGGATGGGAAGGGAGAGCTAAGCAAAGTAGAGTAGAAGAACCCAATATGGGAACTTAGTCTTTTGTAAGCTAATTTAAAATGTAATTAAAATGTAATCCTCTTTCCTTATGACAAGATCTCTGTTTATTATTTCTTGTTCCTTCTTACAAGATATAAATACCTTAGCTTTTATACTTATGTCTTTGTGGTAGTTCTCTGATTTAAGATAACATTACATATTATTGTCAAAAGATCAGTGATCACATTTAAGCTTTATATTGCTGCATTTCCCATAGTGCATTGTTCAGCCTGCAGGGGTATTCAGCAATTATAATATAAATGGCCAGTGAAACTGGAGGAAGGGGTATCTATGAAACAGGCTGGACTACATGTGAATTGTATACATGTTTTTGGGAGATTTTGAATCAAAACTTGTATTTCTTTATTATTGTTTTATTGTATACTTATATGCTAAATATATGATGAACATTGGATTACATATGACTTTAGGAGCTAGATATGATTTACATATGTTTGTATTCATATCTAACAATACTAATTTAGAGTTGTTGAAAATAACATAGCCCAGTTTGTTATTAGCTGAAATAATTTTATGTTTAATAAGGTTGCTCTGAGTTAGGAAATTATGAAGTGTTCAAGTATCTACTGTTTGATACTCTGGACAGCCAAGACAAAAGTGGGTGGTAGAGGGTTCCATAGTGATTTTACACAGCCATAGTAAGGACAAACAAAACAAAGGAACAAATGATCATCCAAGAAACCAGGAAATCACGGTATGTCACCATACAGACAGTCTTGTGGATCAGTGAAGCAGAGCCTGTGACCTAGAACTGAATGCACACAGGTATCAGTTCATGATTTTTAAATTAGGTCATTTCTTCAACAATTGCATGCATGTATATGCTGTCTTTGAGTCACTTGCTTCTTCCACTGTTGCTTACCTCTCTCCCACTCTTATAACTTTGTCTGCCTACTTAGCCTCTCTCTGTATTTCTAGGTTTGGGAATTGTTTTGTGACCCATCTAGTTTAGCCAGGGTTATCATGTTTGAGACTGTCCTCTGGAGCCTGAGGGGGCCTCACTAGCACACAACAGAAGGTAAGGACTCCTTCTCACCCTGAATCTGTCAGGAGCAAATGACAAACAGGCTCCTTTAATTCTCTCATTCTGGCCTCAATGGTAGCGGATTCATTCTACACAGCCAGCACAGTCACCCACAGCTATTGTTTCTACTGCCCTTTTCTCTATCCTTTGGTCCTTATGCCTTATTCACTGTATCTCACAAAGTTCTCAGATTTTCCGAGGAGGTGTTATTGATATCACGCTTCATTTAAACAGCTAAGCACTCAACTATTGGTTATTTATAACACTTTATACAAACCGTGTGGTGTTTACTGCAGTTCAGAAGAAAGAGACTTCTCTGATTATGTCTGAGAGTGGTAATTGTCTATAGACATAAAAATATATTTTTTGAAGTAGTGGTTTATCACTATGTCAATTGACTGAACCAAATAATTAAGTTCTGCTCTGATCCTATATCCTTCCATAACATGAAGTATTAAACAGATTTTCAGTTTCAATAGACCCTACACCATCCAGCTTCAAATCTAATCAGCAAGTGGTTAGATATCTTCATAAGAGTCACACCACTGTAACTCAAGGGGGTATATCTTCCCTGGAAAGTTGGTCTTGTAGTTTATAGGGTTCATAGCTAGATAAGATCACTGACACCTCTGACTCCTGCCACCCCACTCACTAGGAGTCTCATAGCACTTTCCAGAACAGTAAAAGGTGTATAGCAGGGTGAAGCTTCCATCTCAGTTTCATTTTGAATTCTGTATACCAAGCAACAAAAGTTTGTTAGCCACTTGATTTATAACAAAGATGCCAAAAAAACATACACTAGAGAGAGAGACAGACCTTTCAACAGATGGCACAGGGAAACTGGCTAATCTAAGAAGAATGAAGCTGGATATCTGTTGCTTACCCTGTATAAAGACTGATTCAAAATGAATCAAAGACCTTAATTTAAAACTGAAATTCTGAAACTGTTAGGGACACATCAAAAACACTCACAGATATAAGTGTGTGAGGAGACAATAACATAACACGGGACATAATACCAAGAACTGACAAATGCAACTGAACAAAATGAAAAATATGCCACACAGCAAAGGAAACAAGATGCAGCCTACACAATGGGAGAAAATCTTTGCTGACATCTGAGAGAATATTAGTGTCTGAAATATATAAAGAACTACTCTAAACAACAATTACAAAACCAAAAAACAAAGCAAAACAACAAACAATCCATCACCATCACAACCAACAAGCAAACCCAAAAGGGCCCAGGAAGAAGTCTCAGCCGGTAAAGTTCTTTCTACACAAGGATGAGTCCTAGTAAGTATGTTAAAACAAACAAAAATAAAACATGACTGACCATGACACAAGATAAGTGTGTCTGATAAAGTAAACATCTGGATCTGGCTGTGTACATCTGTAATCCTGAAATCTGGGTGGTAGAGATAGGAGAATTTTGGGACCAGCCAGTCTCTTTGAATCTGCCATTTCTCAGTGAAGTAAGAAAAACTAATTTAAAAATATGACAGAAAATGACTAAGAAATACATTCTGTGTTGAATGT
The DNA here is from genome assembly GCA_902729485.2 of Mus minutoides. NCBI lineage: Eukaryota > Metazoa > Chordata > Mammalia > Rodentia > Muridae > Mus > Mus minutoides. The sequence continues at coordinate 9,091 of LR753199.1, read as the reverse complement.
TTATATGCATGTACAGACATGCATGTGTACCTATACCTATAAACACATAAGAACAAATAAAAGTGAGATAGTAAATATGAGACAAGTGAGATGGAAGTCTTCAAAAGATGAATTGCAAATACATCATAAGGATATGAAAAAATATTCAACAGTTTTAACTGTCAGTGAAATGCAAAGTAAAAGCACATTCAGAATGGTTGCCATCAACAGAAATGCTAGAGAGGATGTTGGGACAAAAGAACATTATGGAGAACTCATAGAAACTCAGAACTCTCTAGCTTCTGTGGAAATGTGGATGGAGTTGCTTCAAAAAAACTGAAAAGAAGCTACTGCATCACCCAGCTGTATCTTTAAGTTAACACATCCCAGAGATACCAGTACACTCATGATTATTAGGTAACATACACAATAGATATTCATATTTATATTTATACTCATATTTATATTCAGTGAATGATATTGTTTGTAGCAAAAGTGATGCAATTGGAGATCATAATATTAGGGAATGTATGGGGAGGGCAGAGACCTGGCTCTGAAAGTAAAGGTATTTGTTTCACAGGGAGGCATTGAGACCTGAGTTTCATCCCACGGTCACATGTGAAGACAGACGAAAGAACTGGTTGCACAGGTTGTTTTTGGTATTCTCATGTGCTCTGTGACATTTGTGGTCCACATCATAACTTAATAAACTTACATCATCACCACCATCATCATCATCACCATCATAACATTTTACAAAGAAAAAGTAAGCTAAACACCGGAGACTGATTATACCTTCTTATTTGTGCATTATAAAATACTTTATAAATATGTAAAACCTTATGTGTGTGTGCACACATGCATGTGTAGCATGAAAAAAAAAAAGAAGAGAGACTGGGCAAAGGAAGGAGATGAGCAGGAGAGGGAAAAGGGTGGGTGGGGCAGGAGAGTGTGAATAAGAACGAAGTATAAATAGTACTTGAAAGACATTTTATGAAACCCAGAATTAGATATAATAAATATGCTGTAATAGACAAATGGAAATCGACCAAATCTGAAAAGCTACTTTGATCTTTGAGTGACCTAATATAACAAATAAAAATGAATAGTGTTGTGGGAAAGAGTGGCATAGTTCATGTGTCTTCTGAAAGAAGCAGACCCCTGAGCCCCAGGTGATACTGCGATTTACAGAGACATCTATGCTGCAAATAGTTTAGTCTAGCTCATTTTAGCTGCTTTTCCAGTACGCTGTCCTTTTCATTACTGGAAGTGAAGTAACTGGAGTGTTTTATGTCTGCAGCTCTAGAAATAGTATTTGAAAAGTGTGATCATTTCAGCACTGATAGCTTCTCTCACCCATCTGTCCTCTCATTAACTCTGGAAATTTCCCAAAGATCAAGTATTCTGAAATTGGCTCTATCAGAGTCTGAACATTGTTTCATGGGAGCAAGAGGGTCTCTGACTCTTTTGCCTGCAGCTGATACCCTTTTCCTCCTATTGGGTAAGCCTGGTTGAGCCTTACTATATCTTGTTTTGTCGTATTTAATCTTGTCTCTTGGAAGCCTACATCTTTCTGAATTGAAATGCAGCAAAATGGAGGTAAAGAGGAGCTGGGGGGTGACAGGAGGGGAAACTGGCCAGGATGTGTTGTGAAAATTCTTCAGTTGTATCCTCATAAGTCTTATATTAAGAGTTTTGAATCTTACTGAAAATAATTTTAATGGCTTAGAATGCTGTTTAACATCTGTATTAAGACTCTGTACAGAACTAGAACCAATAAAATCTATATATAATTGTATTAGGAAATTTATTAGATTGCTTCACACGATCAGAGCTGAGACAATTTCAAAAAAGAGCTTGAAATTGCATCAGATTTTATTTTCTAATGAAGGAGGTATTAATGTATTTATAGAAGTATGGTGACTAAGTAGATGTTCCTGTTCTCCCTAATATTTAGATTTTAAAGAAGAAAATCATTTTTAATATTTGGAAGTGTGCCTACTGAAAGGGAGTGTTAGTTGCTGGTGGTAGTTATGTTGTAATACTGATCAAAGGTATAGTAATAAATTGAGGATGTGATTTCTTCCCATAATTATATGGGAGGTCACTGTACCCTCATTTTGTTAAATAAAAATCAACTTCCCCACTGTGGTGAGAAATTCAATTAGGTTGGATTTTGAAGGACCTGTTTCTCTTTTGGGGTCATGTAATAAACCTGTGAACTTAGTAATTTTCACAAAATGGAGAACTTCATTTTCTGAAGCATGTGCACCTACAGATGCATAGGATGTAAAGTGCCAATCTCTTACTCCAGGCTCGCAGTCATTCCCAGTCCCAAAGTCTGCTCCAACGTTTGGTCTCCCAGCTTTCAAATCTCTCTGCTTGTCTTCATGCCTTGTGGAAGAGCTCAACCTTATCACTCTCACAAATCAAACACGTCAAGAAAGGAAGTAGGCCAAATGTAAATCGTTGTTCTTCTCCTCAAAAGTAACTTCTAAATATGTAAACACATTGATATAAAATCTTCTGCTAACCTTAGAAACAAACGCTGACCTTATGGAGAGAAAGATAGTATAATATAAAAATAATCCAGCAGCTTCACACTGCTGATGCAGAAATGGATATCAACTTTTAAAATCAAGTTCACTAAAGTTTTAGATAAAGGAGAACACAAATCTTGCCCCCCCCCCCCCACTGTGGATAACATTAGAGAAGGAACATGATTGTATTTTCTAAAGATTGCAGGGCACCTTCTCTGTGGGATCCGGGTGTATGCTTCTCTACAGTCTGACCCACTTTGGGAGTCATCTATAAATTCAAATCCCCTCCCCACTTTCTCATCCCTATTTTATCTCCCTCATGATTTTGCTTGAACCCCACCCCAACCAGTTTTTAACTTTTCTTTTCCTGAGACGGGGTCTGTCTGTGCGCTAAGGATTCCAGGCTGGTGTCTCAATCCTGGGCTCAAGCGATTTTCCTTCTTCAGCCATTTTTATTTCACCGCAGGGCAATGGAATCCTTCTGCCCCCAAAGCACACTGGGCAACCTTCACATAGTTTGTGAAGGGTGGACAATAGAAAGAAAACAGTTCTCATACCCTCTTTATTAGAGATAAATCCCAACATATATTACATCTGTAAATTATCTGGCCCCTAACGGTACCAGGACTGATCTTGCCTGATCTCTGCTTTGTAATGCCTTCCAGTGATGGAGAATGCTAGCAGCATTGCCAAATTAGGCTTCTGTGTGTTGTCTGACAGGAACATTTTTCTAAAGTTAATGATTAATTGTAGGATTGTGTGCATTTGCAATTAGCTTTTTAGAACATTGGGTTGTTGGTGAGATTTACTTGGGGGTTTTTCTTTCTTATTTCAGTAAGCCACTTCGGTACAATCCAATGTACTTAAAGGAGAATCGTGACCTTGATGTCACTATGTAGAAGTCTGTTAGCTATAATGTTAAAGCATTCCTCATACATAATGTAAGGTAGCAGAAGTCTCTCAATAGTACAGCAGTCACTGTATTGCTATCTTATCACTGAGAAACCAACACAAAGATGAACAAAGAACAATAGGTCAGTGAAAAATCAATCCCTGTGTCTTTATTATGATGGGGTAAAATGTTTATATTTTAAATAGTAGGCCATACATGGGGTACTTTTAAAATGGTGTCCAACCATTATGTACATGTCATATAGAAGTCGGTACTGCTGGGAGGAATTCCAGTGGGTTAAAATTTCTTCTGTAGAATTCATTAGCATCACAGACACAACATATTTATAAATCTTAAAGTTGTTAGAACGAAGGTACAATTTGGGGTATATTTGGACTCCAAGCTACTTTGTGACTTGAGAATCTCTAAGTTTGTGTACATAGTAGCAAATGACACAAGTGATTCACTGTGTCCAGACAGTTGAGGGCACAGCCTGGAAATGATAGAATATTGCATTCACAGCAGATTTAAAGTCTTCTAAGATTAGAGATATTTTCTATACAATGTTATATGACTTCTCCATTATTACTCTTAGTATTATTTATCTACCTACGTGAGTGCAAATAATGTCTTTTTTTCTCAGTATTCCTTTATCAATCTCTCCATTTTTAACCAATATTCCCAAGTTCCATTTACTTCTAGCTTCAGCAATGAATCTCAAATGAGAATGATGAATTTATTTGTCCATGGATATAAGTACTGGCTTAATGTGGGTCATGTGACCTAAATGCTGGGACATCTGAACACTGAACACTGTTTTCTCAAGCAGATCGGTCTACAAACATATGAGGAATTAATCACAGGCTTAGATTAAATGCAAGTCTCAGAAATTGAGAGTGGTTAGATTAAGCAAACTCCGACACAGCCTTGGCATCGAGTCTATCTATCAATGTGTTTTTCCTGTGTAAGGCACCTGCATGTATTTTCAATACTGTCAAGGTCAAACAAATTGATTTTAATTTATAATTTATAGTTTCTTTTAACTTATTACAATTTTCTCTACTTAAATGACATTGTCTCTTGAAAACAAGTTTATTAAAATATGTATAGGTCTGATATTATCTTTTTTTAAAAAGAGATGTATTTATTTATTTATTTATTTATTTATTTATTTATTTATTTAATATATATAAATACACTACCCAGAAGAGGGCATCACATCTCATTACAGATGGTTGTGAGCTACCATGTGGTTTCTGGGAATTGAACTCAGGATCTTTGGAGAGCAGTCAGTGTTCTTAACTGCTGAGTTACCTCTCCAGCCAGTGATATTATTTTAATATCCAAATTCCTTGTAGTGACTTCTCTCTGCTGATCTTGAAGTGAAATCAACTTTCATGGCAGTTATTCTGTAAGTTTTGGCAAAGAGCAGAACAAATCTTGTGAGTCCGTTTTCAGTATTAGACCAGCACCTTTCAGGTGAGTAGCCAATGTCTGGTTTCCCACAGCTTTGCGCAGCTTCTCTGAGGAAGCTAGACTCTCTGCTATTCCATGTTGCTGTTGTCTGTGTCACTTATCCTTGGCAATTTCTTTGACTGCAAGTCTCCTTTTGTCCTTCTCCTGTTCCTTTTTAGGGATGATGTTCATTATGTTAACATTTGCTTTGGCTTCCAGGGTCCTGTGTCAGATTCCTGAAGTTAAATGTTTTCCTACTTTAGTTCACTAAATACATGGACACAGATGAACACCAACACCTTAGATGTTTGCTTTAATATGTACCTGAGATCTTTCTTCTTGTTGTCTATAAGTATATCTTATATAATCCAATTTCTCCTTCTTGAGTTTTATTAAATTATTGGCCAAACTGAATGTTTTTGTATACTTCAAACTGACCTTAAGATCAAATTTCTCCTTATTTTGTGCTTCCATAATTTTATGGAAGAGGGAGACGATCTTCTCTGACATTTGAATCAAGCTGCTTCTTTTTGGAGCAAAGGTAATGTTATAGAAGATGTTAGTACTTTGATGCAATTTTTCTTTCTTACTAGAATATAAACTCTTTAAGAGCAAACATCTTTTCTCCATTGCTTTGTATATAAATATTCAGCAAATGTTAGTTTGATGGGTAAAGTTGTAATGTAAAAACTAAAAAATTAAACTGAGTACGTAAGGAACATAATTTGATTTCATGTCATAGGAAGTAGCAGAGTTTTATCCAAGAATTATATTAACTTATTTTTTTACTATATTAGATATTATTGTTATAGAAGATGGAGAGGTGGTACAGTTAGTTCAATGCTTGGAGTAAACATGACAAGCTAAGTTTAGGTACTCAACACTCATATAAAGCAGTGTGTGGTAGCTTGCCCCTGTGATGGCTAGAGAGTGGCCTCTGGAGCTGTCTGGGAAGCTAGTGTTTTGAATTTATGATGTTCATACATGTATGTGCACAAAAGATTGTTATTATTAGTAGAACATTTTCCCTAAACTTAGACAACTCATTCTTTACTCTTCCTGTATCTGGATTGATTCTTTTATAAAGCCTTTAGAATTATTTCTATTAAAGGTTTTTTTCTATACAAATTGCTCTTTATTTATTCCAGTAGAAAATTCAACATACTGTTCTATGTGATATTTGTATTGAAAACAGTGGGAATTCCTGACGAATGAGAATTGGTCTTATTTTTCTACATCATTAACCATGAGTGATTTCCACCTAACAAACTAGGACTGCCTCCCTTTGAACAAAGCAACACAGAGAACATTCAGAAAGCAAGACAGATTTGTACTTTAGGTCATGGGTGAAAGCTAACTGCTCCACTAAAACTGATCTCTGCAACAGTTGAAGTATATTGCTCAAGTCTTCCCAGTCTCTGGAGTTAAAATGAATAATTTTATTTTCCTTAGTTATATTTTCATGGGTGGGGACTGAATCCAAGATCACATACTTATGAGGCAAGTTGCTTTATCAGGGAGATAAATGCTCAACCCTCAGTACATGATTTTAATGATGAAGTTAAAATGTTCACTAAGTCTTGATGTCTTGAAAATACACAGTACATGTTTTCTTCTCACTCCAGATTCTTAGGACTCATGTGTTAATCTTCTCTACTGTTTTATTTTCTCGATCCTTTCAAAATTATCCAATGGTTGTGAAGCTCTTGGCTGAACATACCATCTCTCATCTCCTGCCTCTGATATAAGTGAGAAAATGTTTATAGTTTATAAGCCACCAATTCACATTAAATTCAAAGCTGCCACAGTAAGGTAAAATTCTTTGCATCATCATCCTTACATTATCTTATTACAAGACAAGCAGATTTGGGAGGAGAAGTGTCCAAATAAACAGTAGACCTTTTCAAACTGTCTCATTGAGATTCTTGTAATATATGCCATATCTCCCTTTCTCTCTAAAGATTTTATGGGTAGGTTCAGGAAAAGTAGATTCCACATCCTCCTTCCATTGACCCAGGACTTGAGACAGTCAATGTATCATGGATTAACTTTCTTTTACTCCTCATATTTATTCTCTCTTATCCACGGTCCCATCTTCTGTAGGCAACTGGCCTGTATGAGCTACATTAATCTTTGGTGCTTCAAGTTGACTCCATCTAGTAACTTATCTCATTAGGTAACTAAGGGAAGATAGATACAGAATTTCTTGTTAATAAAGGCCTCGGACAATCTTCAATCTTTAGCTGTTAGCACTGCATCTTTCCAATGGGCATCTTTTGCATGACTCTTCTTGTATTCAGCATCTTGGCTTCCTTCTCAGCCTAAGAGTATTATCAGCTCAGGTAGAAAACAAAAATCACTCAAGGGACTTCCTCAATCCAAGAACATTTGTAAGTATAACATGCTCAGATCATCCTGCTGGAATGTGCTGTCTATTTTCTCCACTAATCCAAATATAGGACAGTTAGTACTTTAGTAGCTCTTAGAAATGAAACTTCATGATAGAAGTCAGTATCAGGTTGTTCCTGTATTTGAATGCCAAGGGATGAGCTTTGGCAGGAAGGAGGTGTAGGACATAGTATTTATTAGTATGAGGTGCTGGCATTAGGGAGACTAGGATACATGTTCATTTCTGCTGACATGGAATGTAGAAACACTGGAGAGACATTATACTGTTTGTGATTGTTACAAAAGTAGTAATGGATTCAAATATTAATGCTGTTAAACATTTTCTTTTTCTGGTCTGATGATCCAGTCACAGAAATGAGAAGTTAAAACTTTTGCCTACATTAGGAAGTGCTCTCTCCTGTCATGCTGAACCAAGGAACTTGTGGTGTGTGGGCAGTACAAATTCTGACTTTAGGTATGCAAGTTTTGTGTTACCAAAAAAATGTTTTGCTACATATTTCTAGTTTAATTGTAGTGTTGTTAAGGAGTGGAACTAGGATGGTTAGAATAAAAGTATTTATAAAGACATGGATGAGTCTGAGCACACTGGAACTCTGAATCCCCTCAAATTCTTTGCAAGCAGAAGCTAATCTTTTAGCATTATAAGAAAAAAAAACCCTCTTACTTGAAAAAAATCAATCAAACAAACAAACAAACAAAAGTGACAAAGCAGTTGTTGTTCAAGGACAATTCTTCCCCTTTTTAATACCTCTCCCTTGTGACAATCATATTCATGTACAAAGAGAAGAATGAAAGACTGATCTGGATGACCATATAGCACAACGTTAAAATCGGCACATTGTTTTGATGACACTATGATAATTTGGACAGATCTACAAGAGGTCAGAGTCCTCCTAGAAGCCTTTGTAGTAATATATGTGACAGAGGTAGTAGAAGTCATAAGAAGCTGAATCTAGCTTCATCTGACATTACCCAATATGGAAAGGAGAAATTCTCAGCAGGCCTTTTTCACTTTTCAAACTATATATATCACGTTTGGTTGCTTAGACACACACTGTAAGACTGACATTTGGATCCAAAGTAAAAGAATGTAGTGTTCAATTAGAATGGAATTTAGGATGGTGCTGTTTTTCAGATTCCTTAGACACAATTTTTGGAAATGTATGGAGCTCAGAGATGCTGGTATAGAGCCTATGGGGAGAAAATAAAGATTGGAAAAGCTAACCAGAATTTGATGTAAGAGATTGCCACCTGGCAACAAGGTTCCATTTCAAAAGTGGCTTCTGATTTGACTCTGGACCCTACTGTATACTGAGCTCTTCTCTTATGATACCAAAGGATTCTGCAAAATGATCTTCGATGCATAGAAAACAGGTATTCCTATATTCACCCGACCATAAAATTGGACATGCACATAAGTATGCCTGTAAAATGGAAGTCAAATATGTGGAACCTAATATCAGCATGCATGTATGACAAAAATAAGTCTCATGAGAAGGTAGCTGAGATTTCCATAGTGCCTTTTCCTGCAGGCTTATTCTTTCTCACACATTTCACTCCACGGAGTAGTCCCTGATTTTGTTAGTTCAGGTTGGGGATGTGTACAGATGATCATCATCATTATTTTAGTATTACTAGTAGTTCAAAGTCGATGACATCTGCAGAAAACTTCACCAAGGAATTAATGTAAAAGATGTTGGCCAGCATCTTAATGGTATGTCATACTTTTCATCCTAAGAAAGAATGAAAGAAAGCAGAGCCTGAGACTAGAATCACTGCTTTCTTGTGTACAGACTGGAAGGTGCTTCATCTGCCA
>LR753196.1:0-12817 GCA_902729485.2 Mus minutoides | reverse complement strand
GGACACTGGAAGAAGGGAGACTCTCTCTCGCTCCTTCGCCTGTTCACCGTGTGGGACTGAGTAACTGCTAGATCCTTGGACTTCCATTCACAGCTACTACTGAACCATTGTTGGGAATTGGACTGCAGACTGTAAGTCATCAATAAATTCCTTTACTCCTTAAGTTCTGTGACTCTAGAGAACCCTAACTAATACAGAGGCCATGGGTTCAGTTCCCAACACCCACAATGTACAGCTTTCAATGACACATAACTCCAGTGCCAGTGCATCTGATACTCTTCTGACCTGCTTGGGAACTCATGTATACATGGTACATATATAAGTACACACACACACACACACACACACACACACACACACACGCATACACACACACACACACACACACACATACACAAGAATAAGTAAAAATTATTTACAAATAAAACAGAAATTATTTCACTTTACCTTTCCATAAGTTAGTGAAGAATTATTTTTAAATTATTGATAATATTACAGAATCACAGAGATAAGGGTGGGAAATTACTCAGTAGAGGCTTTCTTGTTAGGAGGTTGCTTTACAAGCCTAAGGACACTAGTATGGTTGTTAGATTTGAGAACAAGTGAACAAACAAAAAAAACAAAGAAAAGAAAACAAAAACAAACAAACAATAACAAACCAAGGAAACAAATAGACTGGGTTTGCAAACTTAGCAACAAGGAGGCTAATCCCTGGACCTTTGTGACTAGTCTATTTGGTGAGTTCCAAGACAGCAAGGGATGCTGATTTACAATAAGATAACAATAAATGTGTGCATATCTTGAGAATATTGCTGCCTTCTACAAAAATATATCTGTATTTGTATCAATATACAAGGATTATACATAGTTATGTGCATACACACAAATGACATAGATGAATGGTAGCAGACTACAAATTGTTGCTTTTCTGTCTCAGGAACTGAAGATCTTGTTTCTTAAAATAAAATATACAATTAAAAATGAGGAGTGAGCATGATGCAAGGATACTTTTCAGCACACTATAAACTAAGATTGACTCTCTTAACGCTAATTAAGGACTATATATTTGCACATCTCATAATTTATAAATCAAACATCAAGATGAATAATGAAAATGATATACTTGCTTTTTATAGCTATCACTGTTATCTAAATATTCATTTCAAGATTAGACAGGGAAGGATAGAAATGTGGCTAAATTGGTAGAATTCTTGGCTCATATGTACACAGTCATGGCATCCAATCCACAACTGCTTAAAATAACATTATGCTCATGCCTGTAATCTCAGCAATGGGAGATAGAGGCAGAGGTTCAGAAGTTTAACACTGCATTTAACTACAGGAAACCATATCTCAGAAAGTAAAATAAAATTTACCAAAAGTTTTTGTATAAGTCTCGCCACAAGGAACCAAAATATAAGGAAGGAGAAGCTTGTCTCAAATTAGGAGAAAACAATGGGAAATAATGCTATCCTTCATGAATCTGAAGATATATAGCTAGCAGTTACATTATTATTGATGTAATGATAACCTTGTCAAATCCAACTCACTGCTTTGTATAATGCCTACCATTAAAACCATAGTTTTTATTTTGTACCAGATTCAGCTTAGAAATGTTACATATAGGACCACCCACATGCTACAGTTATATGGAGTTTCAACTTTGCAAGGAGTCAGAGGGAAAAACAAGGTCATGTCTTTTCTGAGCACACACAGAAAAATAAGACATCAAGAAACTAAAAATTCTCTACTTTATACAATAAAAGGCCAAAACTTGGAACTGGGGCTATGGCTTAGGGTAAGTGTACTTTCAACAAGAGCATGAGGACCTGAGTCTGAATGCTTAATACACATATAAAAGCTTAAGATATCTTTTTAGTGTCTAGTGTCAAAAATACTGAGGGGAAAGGAGACAAAAGGTTTCCTCTTCAGCAGCGTAGCTTCAGACTCAGTGTTTCAAAGATATAAGGTAGAGAGTGATAGCCAGGACACATAACATTATCCTCTGGCCACTGCATATAAGCATGTGTATACCTACCTACCTACCTACCTACCTACCTACACACACACACACACACACACACACACACAAAATAAAAAATAAAATGTACACATTAAAAACCAAAAATTAAAAGCAAACAACCATGAAGGTCAGAGAGAAAGAGTTCTGTCTTCTTCACTCAGGCCAGTAGCTGTTTCTTGCTTGGACTGATTTTGCCTAAGATGGCCTCCATGTAAGCTCTCTGCCACTCACAACCAGAATCATGTAATTTCTATTATCTTAGAAGGAATGACATCTCACTAATATAGAATAATTGAGTTCCGAAAACAGTTCCATCATTACTCAATGAGTCATGCAACTTGCAGGTCATTTCTAGAGATAAAATGGCAGAGCTCACTCGGGGACCTTACAACCATGCTGTTATAATCAGAATATAATGAGGAAGCTGAACAAAGGCCATGCCACTTCCATTAGACGTGACATACAAAGAAACCTCCCACCACAAGTTGTGAGGGCTCACTCCAGATAAAAGACTTGACTTTTCCTCTCCTCATAGCTTCTATCCAAATGATTCAGTCAGAAGCAAATAAAAATTGTTTGGCTTGGTTCATTCTCTGTTTCATAGATAGAGTCTTGAGTTACAGGCTAATGGTAATCACCTTAAAAATGAGAAGCCAGGCTTTATATTCTCAAACAAATAGAGCTATAATACCATGTAATATAATATGCTGTGTAGTCAGGAAATGCAGAAAAAATAGCAACTAACAGAAATAAAAGCTGGGTTTACAGAAAGTACACATTGGAGCTGAGGTAGAAAAGAATGTAAGTGTGCAGGATGAAAAACCAATCTGAAACAACACAGGATATTCTAGTGTCTTTCATTCTGACAAAATGCCCTAACTAAAAGCAACTTAGAGGACAAAGGAGTTTATTGGCATAAAATACCAAGGTACAGCCTATCATATCAGAATTCACTGGAGCAAGAGCTTGAAGCAGCTGGCCATAGCTAGTAGAGTCAGAAACAAATAGATGCAAATATGCAGCTTGATTGCTAGATTTTTCAACAGATTTATTTCTTTACTTCAAATAGTGCAGAAATCTTTGTGTAGGAAATGTGCTATCCAGGCTGGACTGTGTCTTACCACTTCAATTAATTTAACCCTTCTTCCACAGATATTTCCAAAGTGCAATGTAATTTCGGTGACTCCTCCTTATTACTCTCTTCACTATGGGCTGTGTCAAACTGAAAATTAAGGATAACTACAACAAAGAAGAACACCTTTAAGGAAGCATAACCTGTGTGGGTTACTGAGAGAAGACCAGTATTTCAAGCAGAAATGGTCTGGGACACATGCTCTTATCAAGACATGATCTTCCAAATTCTCAACCTGAGATTTTCAATGTATTATTCCTCTGTTGACTATCTAGAGGTTCTTTATGATGTACATGGAAGATGGGATGAAGTAACAAGATAAAAGATGTTAGAGTCTCTACAGACCTTTCTGGAGCAGGATGATCCCTGTGAGCTGTGAGCATAATTTGTAAGCTTGAATCTTTCTAAGATAAAAAATTTGTTATCACTACTCACTTATCTTATAGTCTATCCAGGAAAGGATTCCACAGGGTAATTACTTAGCATTCTTTGTGAAAAAATGAAAAAAGGTGAAACAAAACAGAGATTTTTCATGTAATAAACTACTGTTTAGCTCCACAGCCCACTCTCCTCAAAACACTTGGCCTTAGACCTTAGCTCAATTGCTCAGAGACTAAACAGGGAGCAGCTAGCTATCAAGCCTATATATTTATAAATATTGCAAGTATGCTAAAGTAATGCAAAAGGTTTGCTCTAAGCTGTCTAGCTGGTATGAGTTGTATTTGAGAATCTGCAAATTCCATTTTCTGTCCTCTAAATGCTGAAAGTAACACACACACACACACACACACACACACACACACACACGCACACACACACAAAATGTAGTTGTACCATGTTCATAAGTTTCAAAATGGACCTGAACATGACAAAGAAACATGAGCAGTCTCTGCCAAGTTCTCAGAGGGCATCCTATTTACTCAAGATGTCATCATTGTTAATAGAATAAAGGATATATTTTGCATTTATATACCATAAAGTATTTGTCTTCCAGTTTGAATTAATAAATTCTTAGGTTTTAATCTGCAAAGAAGACACTTTAGAGTGAAAATGTCTGGTTTTACCTCTGCAATTCCCATAATATTTTACATAAGCGTTTATTTAACAAAGGTTAAACCTTTAGGGAAGATAAAAATTTCTATTATGAGCATGCCTCAATGGGTATTCTACACCATATTTATGTCCATACTAAATTCTAAATTTAAAACCATGTCATCCTTCCTACACAATTGTGTGGTCAACCAAAGATATTGTTTCTCATGTGCCCTACTCCTCCTTTATTTTATTTTATTTTATTTTATTTTATTTTATTTTCAAGACAGGGTTGTTCTGTATAGTCCTGGATGTCCTGGAACTCACTCTGTAGACCAAGCTGGCCTTGAACTCAGAAATTTGCCTGCCTCTGTCTCCCAAGTACTAGGATAAAAGGCATGCACAACCACTACCTATTATTTCATATGTAAATAAATGGCCTGGCCTGTAAATCTCCAAGCAGGCCAGGCTATGTGGACAATTAGAAGTTCCAGGAATCTACCTGGAAGTCTCCATCTCATAGCACAAACATTACAAGCACGTTCTACTAAGAACAGTTTTTCACATCAAGTCTGGGATCTGAACTAAGGTCCTGATGCTTACTGATCAAGCACATTATCTCCTCAACCAATAAACTGATTATTACCCCCATTACTCAAATAACTCTAATACCTAAAATGATGCACCCTCAGTGATAGAGGGGATTTTACTATGAAGCTAATGAACATGAACCTTCAGGATACCCTCACTACTTGGAGAGTCCTAACCCAGTGAAAAATTTTTATCTAAATTAAATTAAATTAAATTATAAAGGTGAATAACACGTATAGAATATCACCAAAGGTTGTAATTTGATCTCCATGAAGTTGCTTTTATATACATACATATACATACATACATACATACATACATACACATACATACATACACACACACACACACACACACACACACACACACACACTCACAAAGTTTAGAATCTATGTGATATAGTTAAACACAGACCATTGGAGTGTTGAAGAATGCCAAATAGGATGTAGAAAAACGTAGCAATATAAGGCCTAACTCCTGCTGAGAACATACGATATGTATTAACAGGCAACACTCAAATGTGTAAGCTGTTGAATGGTCAATGCATTATGTCTATCTTTCCAGGTTTATTTGAATCTTTCTTCCTATGGCCATTGGAATAGTTATTCGTGACTGTCAACTTGCCCATATATGGAATTAACTTAAACACAAATTTTTTGCTTAACTTGAACTAGGGAGATTCACTTCTAATCTAGAGATTTGAGTTAGAAAAATGTCTTTAATTGAGGTCATTTGAACTGGGAAAACATATGGCATTAATCTGAATCACTGAGGGATGAAGACACACCTTTAATCCAGGTCATTTGATCTGGGAAAACTCACCTGCAATCTGAGTTATATCTTTTATAAACACCATGAAAGAAAGAACCTTTTGCATTTTGCCTGCTTGTTGTCTCTTGCCTCAGTAGCATGTCTATTTCCCTACTGGCATCATATATATTCTTTGGGATTCAAGCATCTATCGACGACCAGTTAAAACATCAAGGCTCAAAGACTGAGCAACTACCATATTCTTCGAATTTTCATTCACAGACAGCATATGTGTTTGTTTTGTGCCCAGAAATGTTCTCTCTCTAGGCAACACTACGATGCAAGAAGCATCTCCAGAATGAGTTCTGGGATAGAGGAGTGCACTCAAATATCAGAGGCCTGGGGGTTCTAGAGGAGTGCACTCAAATATCAGAGGCCTGGGGGTTCTAGAGGAGTGCACTCAAATATCAGAGGCCTGGGGTTCTGTATTTCTAGATGTGAAAACAGTAGCAGATGCCACATGACCCAGGAAAGAAGTTGCCTTTTGGTGAATAATTGGTAAATTATGATTAAGAAAAAGGCCAGTCCCACAGTAAACACATCCTCTACCCACAGTTTCTTGCTTACAGGTAACTTCATTTAAAGGGAATCCTGGGTGAAATAGTGTTTTATGAGGGTTGAATGAAGTTCTCATCTTGTGCCATTTTTATGTCACTATAATGAAAACACTTGACATAGTTAATTTGCAATGATGGAAGGTATATATAGGGTAACAGTTTTGGTCCATGAATCTGAAAACCTATTCCTATTACGCCTATGTCAGAACAGTTCATCTCAGAGGAGCTACTGGTGGGCTAAGACATGCATATGAACACACCAGCAGACAAAAAGACAGCAGAAGTTGTCCCTTGCAACCTTAAGCAACCCAAATTCTAAGGATTCGCTTCCTAATGGTGCTACCTTGGCCTCAATCTTTAAGACATGGCCTGTGAAGGACAGTAAAGATACAAACTAGATATGGTACCACTAAATTCACATGTTACACATAGGACTTATACCATAAAAGAATCTTAATAATGTGTATGATGGCATAAGAAAGACCCTGGCTTTTGAACAAGATAATAGCCAAACTCAGGAGCTGGTTTTCCTCATTGTTGAAGTGTGTGTGTGTGTGTGTGTGTGTGTGTGTGTGTGTGTGTAAACCAGAAGTCTACATCAGGTCTCATTTTTGGCCAAAGTCCAACTTGTGATTCGAGGCAAGGTCTCTCGTAACTTGCCTGAGACTCACTGATTGAGTTGAGGTGTCTGGTTTATGAGCTCCAGAAATCTGCTTGTCCAGTGCTATGAGTCTAAGCACATGGTATCATGTCTGCCTTTGTATAGGAGTTTGGAAGACAAAACTCAGTCTCCTGCTTATGCATCAATCACTTTACCACCTTCCCTGACCTCACTACATAAATTTTAAATCAAGGATAAGAGAGCGAGCTATAAGTTGTTTACATAAGAATTAGTATACTTCCATCTTAAATCATATGCTACATGACACTATGACCAGTGTTAATATCACAGGGCTCTTAGACAAGCTTAAACTTGTCTTGTAAACAACACAGTCAAGACTCTTAAGCTGCAGTATGCCATATTTTCAGAAGTATAACTGAATATATTTGAAGTGAAGAATGACAATGGGGCCAAGGTGATATATGACTGTGAGGGTGAGTCTCATGTATTAGCTTGGCAAGAATACTGCACCCAGTTACCTACACAATCACTGATCTCTGTGCTGCTGTAAAATGGTTTTGTAGATGAGATTAAAATCTACGAGCAGCTGACAATATTTAAGGGAGGTTATGTGGAAAATCTGGGTGGGCTGTCTGAAATCATCAGAAAAGTATGACATGGAGATGAGTCTTCCTTGAAAGAAATATTGCCTAGGAGCTCAGAGAGGGCTCAGACAGTTTGTCTAGAAGCATGATGTTCTATTTCCAGAACAAACTCCAAAAGCTGGATGTGGTGGCAAGAGTTTGTAATTCTAGTCCTGAAGAGACAGATATAGTGAGAGGCTCATTGAAGGGCCAGCCTAAGCTGATTAGCAATTTCAGCCCATGGAGGATACTATCTTAAAAAAATTATATGGACAGTTCTGAGAAACAACACAAAATGTTTTCCTCTGCCAACCCGAGATATAAACATCCATACTCATGCACATACACACACATGAACACACATGCACAAACTCATACAAACACACATACTCACATGTGGATCCAAACATATTTACAGAGACCTACACATTATGTACATACAGGCACACACATAGGCAAACACACATGCAAAGAAAATAACACACTTGCACATATGCCACAGGCATGCTCACACCC
This sequence comes from Mus minutoides, assembly GCA_902729485.2. Lineage (NCBI taxonomy): Eukaryota > Metazoa > Chordata > Mammalia > Rodentia > Muridae > Mus > Mus minutoides. The sequence continues at coordinate 4,911 of LR753196.1, read as the reverse complement.
AATTCACTTTTGCATGCATACACACACACACAATGCACTCAAATGAACATATAGCCAACACATGTGAACATATTCACTGGAGGAAAATAGCTTAATGTCCTGTCTTAGACATTGAGCCTTCTTTCCCAACTCCATGCCCTTTGGATTTCAGACTTTCCATTTAAGATCCCACAATTACTTTAATCAGTTTATCACACTAAATCTTCTAGTACATCTTTCTCTGAGCTTTTTCTTTTCCTGCAGTCTGACTGGTATCAATGATGTCTATCATCTTTCATCCTCTTCAGTAATAACTCCAGATGATTTTCGCCAGCCCTTCTCTTACCTAGCCACTCCCATCCTAGTTCAAATCCTCTGGTTTCTTTAAACTTCCTAACCTTCTCTGTCTGTGATGATCACAGATGTATATAGAGTGTACCTTAACTTCAAACTTCTCATGGACCTTTTTTTTTTTTTTTATCTCGCTCTTAATCTTTGCTGAATAGGCTACATGTTTTCTTCAGCTTGATTTATCCATACCCAGTCTTACTTGTTTTTCAGTGTGTATTATAATACTGTCCTCNATAATAAAATTTCCAAAAATAAAAGTAAAAATTATGATCTATTAGATCTCATTATAAAAGAATCTTCAGACCCTCATAGTTTTATGGCAAGCACTCTTCCCTGTGAAGTCATTACCCCTGCCAGTATGTTTTACATCATTTGAATATCCCCTAATGATGCCATTAACCAAAAAAGCACCTATGTAGTAGACACCTAGAAGCATGGGCCCTTTGTCTGATGGCTCCTGAACTCAGGCATTGGTTGTTGTTACTGTCAAATTGAGAAGAGACAGAAACAAATGGCTTAATGTGGAATGGCTTTGTGGTATTTATTAGGTTATTACTAGAGTTTAGAACTGAAACAAGACACCTTAGTTTTCAAATACACTTCAATTTTCATGCTACATTTTAAATAAAAACTGAAAGGAAACAGGTGTGGTCCTGTGTCTCTCTGTATGTGTGTGTGTTCATGTGTGTGTGTGTGTGTGTGTGTGTGTGTGTGTGTGTGTGTGTGTGTATGGTGTGTGTGTGTGCATAACTGTGTTTACAATGTATGTGCAGGTCCAGAGGAGGATGTTTTTTATCTCTCTTTCACTCCACATACTGCTATAAATGGAACCCAATTACTCTAATAAACTGAGAGCTCACCATGTTATACATGGGAGATCTGGGGAGTAAGACTCAGCAATAATCCTCTGTCTCTGAAATCCTCTCCTCCTCTTCCTCCTCCTCCTCCTCCTCCTCCTCCTCCTCCTCCTCCTCCTCCTCCTCCTTCCCCAGCACTGGGGTTATAGGTGCCTATGGCAGTTTTTGCTTCCCATGTAGGATTTGCATATATGAATTCAGACCCTCATAGTTTTATGGCAAGCACTCTTCCCTGTGAAGTCATTACCCCTGCCAGCATGTTTTACATCATTTGAATATCCCCTAATGATGCCATTAACAAAAAAAGCACCTATGTAGTAGACACCTAGAAGCATGGGCCCTTTGTCTGATGGCTCCTGAACTCAGGCATCCCTTGCATATGTTACATAGCTATTTAAAACAACAGGCAGTAATGAATTCAACTGTTAGAAAGAAAACACTCATTTTCTCTTCCAGCCATAATGACAGAGGCATCAGAGAGTCAGGAGCAAGACAATGATTGCCAAGGTCTCAATCATTGCATTAGATGCCAGGAGGAAATCTTTGCTGCTGCCAACTGACTTTGACAACCACTCAGCTAATAGACTAATAAACTCAGCTTCATGTCCTGCTACAGCAATGGATACTGTTCTTTCTTTTTTATGTTGTCTGCACACATTTACTTTCCTACATGTCCTATTTATACTAGCTCTCTTAAAATTGGGTACACCTACAGCTATATCAACTGGAAGATGGTTTTCAAGGCCCTTTGAGAATTCATGGGACTTAATGTCAAAAGATTTAAGAAATATTCATTGAAAGAAAAGCTAGAGCCCCAGTCTTTTCAACTACTTAAAAGTGAGAAATTTTTCATATAGTGGTCATAGAAAGAAAAACATAGAATATGTGATATTACCTTTATTTCCATCAGGGTAGAACTTTCAGGAAGAAATGACAACAAGAAACTTTGCAACTCTATTTTCTTAGTATTTTTGTTTTTGTTTTTTCCACAAATAACTTTATAAACCTAGTACTAGTTTTAGGAAACATAATTAAAGCCAATGCTTCTGATGCCAAAGAGCAAGAAAAAGACAAATAATGTAATTATAGGAACCAGTTATACATGTAGGGTAAGGTAAGACTGTTGAATTAAATAACAAATTACCTGAAACACAAAGTTAGGTCTAGCAGGACATGTCCAAGTTGAAATAAAGCTAACAAACAGGAAGAGGGAGTATGAACAAGTAAAGACAAGTGGCTCAGAGCTGCTCTAAAAAAGAACACAGATGCCAGGACTTGAAATTCTCTATTCCCAAAAACTGACTGCAGAGCTAATATGCATTAAGACAATGAAGAAGGAATAGGAAGCTTACTTATTTGGTGAAGCATGATGGTCTGATTTTGGTGCCCAAATCCTACACACAACATGTGTGCTTGGTTGTTGCCCTTGTAATCCTAGTAATTGGGAAGCAAGACGGGTAGAGCACTTACAGTTCCTGCCAGTTAAACCAATGTATTGACCATTTTCTGTCACAAAGAAGATAGAGTGAATCTAAGTAACAGGTCCTTAGGTCTCCAACCTCCAAATAGATGCTCTCACCTACACACACACACACACACACACACACACACACACACACACACACACATATATATATATATATATATATATATATATATATATATATATATATATGTGTGTGTGTGTGTGTGTGTGTGTGTGTGTATGTGCGCGCATACACAAACATACATAAAAAAATCTAAGTCAGTGAAAAATAACTAAACAATTTGAAATAATCTAGGGATATAATCATGATAGTTTTAAGGACACAACCAGAATTTAATTTAAAAATTACTCCTGGGTCAAGACTACAGAAATGTAAATAAAATATTTGCTCTGCAAGCACAAGGACTTTGGTTCAGATCTCTAGAACAAATTAAAACCTGGGAATATCCATGATATATAGGGGCTTGTTGGCCATCAAGCCTACATGAAAAAGTGAACTCTAAGTTCAGTGAGAGACCCTGTTCTCCCAAAAAAGAAAAGTAGAGAGGGGTGGAGAAAGTCACCCAAACCTAACCTATTGCCTCATCAATACACACACACACACACACACACACACACACACACACACACATGTCTGCATGTATATTCACACACAGTCATGCATACATGGCTACTTTACCAAAAACAATGAATCTCTTCTAGAATGCTATGAACCTAACCTCTTTTTTGGAAGAAGTAAAAATAGTCAGGGTTTTGTCCTATTAGGTTTTGTAGTTGAATATCCTTGACTTGCCATCCTAAACTGTTCTTCATCTTATTCTCTGCTGTGTATGAGAAAGAACACTTGCTTTGCTTCTTCTCAAGGTTGCAGGGTAGAAGGTGATGCAAACGCAGCAGAAACCACAAGGGCTATGATCAGACTTGTCTGGGAGATTTCACGCCCACTGAATCAGGAATTTATCTCAATAGCAGTAGGGGTGGAATCTATTATTTTTCCCTTGAATGTGACATCAGCAAGCCTACAATTAGTGGAATAACTAGATACAGGTCGCAGAGATGCTGTATTAGAGAACTTCAACATGTGGAGAACACTTTCTGCACCCTTTCTCTGAACTACACTGTCAAAAACTTTATGTCATTCAAATTGAACAGACTCAAAATTATTTACTTGACAATTTAACCAAGTCATTCATAGTTTAAAAAATTGATAAAATATTAATTAGAAATAACACATATTTTTACTCCTTAGAACTCCTTTCTCTTGTTAAAAACACTCATGCTTCACATCTGTGAACTGCTTCAAGGGTAATAGAACAGAAAGGAACTTCAGATATCCATAACTCTTAGAAAAACAGCCTTTTGTTTGAGCCAATTTTGCTTTTTTAAAGTGAACAGCAAAGAATGTGAGAATTCTTAGTGTTTTCTGAACCATAGCAAGGAATTGGTTATGTGAGTCATACAGATATTGTTTTGGGCAAGGATATCAGAAAATAGTTTAAAAGCTGTGAACTCAGACCTGGGGGATGGCTCACTGAGTAGCAGTGCTTCCTGTGCAAAGATATGGACTTGCATTTAGGTCCCCAGAATGCAAATAAAAAGGCAGACATATCATCAGTGAATGGATGACATCAGCATTTGGGCAGTGACAAGATGATCTCTGAAACATATTCATTGTCAGTCTAGATCCAGGTTCAAGAGACCCTGTCACAAGGAAATAAGGGGGAGAGTAACAGAGAAGAATATCAGACATCCTACTTCAGAGTGTGCAATCAGACACATATGTACAGATGGCCACATGTGCGCGCACACACACACACACACACACACACAGACATCAGACATCATACAGGAGAAAGAGAGAGAGAGAGAGAGAGAGAGAGAGAGAGAGAGATTGAGAGAGACTAATACTAATTTAAAAAGAGAATTATATGACTGTGACATAGTACACAGAATCATTATTCTCATTCTGAGTCATGTTTCTAGAGAGATTTAACAGTCTTTCTTAGTAAAAATCTATTCATAGCCTAATGAATATTCATGAGGAATGATAGAGCACAAAAATTCAGCAAGTTATGTGAGATCATGGGTGCCAGTGATGATCTCAGTTGTGTCTGAGGTTCTCCCATTAATGCTACTATGCCAATCCATCATCTACATTGGGCAATTTGTTTAGCAATGCTGTTCCAATAGCCATAGGATGAGTGGATAAGGGTGTGTCAATCATTAATAGTCTATTTC
>LR753197.1:0-20840 GCA_902729485.2 Mus minutoides | reverse complement strand
CATGAACATGTGGAGAGAGGGGGGGGATGTAGAAGGGAGGGGGGAAGGAAGAGCCCAAGAGGGCAAGAGAGAAGCAAGAGATCAAGAGAACAAGGCAGGTGCAAGCAGCCCCTTTTATAGTGGTCAGGCCTACCTGACTTTTGCCAGGTAAATGTGGGGGTGGAGTTTAGACAGAATACCAACAGGTCTCCACTGTCAGTAGAAAGAGCACATGAATTGGGTTTAGGTAGATTCTATTTCAATAATGATTCTACAAAATTTTACTTTGAATAATATTAAATGTGATAATATCAATTTCCTATTGGAGGCAGTACAGTCACCAATGAGATGATTGCAATATTTGATTAGTTTTGAATCCCTGAGATAACTGTTGCTCGTTGACAATAGTTTCTTTTACCCAGACTGAAAGCAGCCTCAGGCTATACATGTAGCTCAGGTTTATACATGTAGCAAATGTCAGTGGTAGCTTCCTTCTCAGGGCCTGTGACCTTCCTTATTGGATTTTAGCCAGATTCTCAGTTTAGTCTATGCAATTGTTCCTGAGGAGCTGGCCTCAGCTTGAACCCACGGATAGTCGTGCCACTAAGATACTAGTGGCCATGCCTTGCCTGGCAGATTGAGATTGTAGCACTCAGGATGCAAATCTGGGTATGACTGTTGATAACTCTGCCTCCTGCCCCAGTTTGCATAGCAGTTTTAGACACTGAATGCTACCACCAGAGAGTCCAAGATATTTGATGTCAGAGTGACCTGTGTGCTATGAGGTGATTCTTTTTTCCAAAAGATGCACTTGCTTTCTGAATCACATATTCTCTCCAGTCTAAATGTTTTCCTGTCCTTCAACTGTGTTTTCACTGAAGCATTGTGTAGAGTTAGGCATTTTTAGAATGGAAAACTCACTGTTGATCTTTTCTGTACTGTTTGCTTTAGTTTTGTGTCTGTCTATCTTTATTATTCCAAGGTATGTTTCTTCTTTTCTTACATTCTTGAGAGGTTTTATACTGAGCACTGTCTAATATTTACCACAGAGCTATAAAAGTACCTTTTATTCTCATAATGCAATTGTTGTCTGGGAGGATTACTGCCTTTGTCTGTTAAGCTAGGCCTCGTCCTGGAAGCCTTTCGCCTCCCTACAATCTTATCTAGACCTAGAGTGTTTCAGCCCCTGAAATTTGCTGCTGAATAAGCTCCCCCTTTCTCGTTCCTTCTCAACTCTTTTCTTTTTTATTTAGATATTTTTTCACTTATATTTCAAAAGCTATCGCCTTTCCTAGTTTCCCCCATGAAAATCCACTGTACCCTCCCCCTCCCCCTGCTCCCCAACCCACCCACTCCTGATTCCTGTCCCTTGCATTCCCCTATACTGGGTCATATAATCTTTGCCAGAACAAGGGCCCCGCCGGGTGTGGTGGTGCATGACTTTAATCCCAGCACTCGGGAGGCAAAGGCAGGTGGATTTCTGAGTTCGAGGCCAGCCTGGTCTACAAAGTAAGTTCCAGGTCAGCCAGGGCTACACAGAGAAACCCTGTCTCGAAAAACCGAAAAAAAAAAAAAAGAACAAGGGCCCCCTCTCCCATTGATTACGGAATAGGCTATTCTCTGCTACATTTGCAGCTAGACACAAGAGCTCTGGGGATACTTGTTAGTTCATATTGATGTTCCTCCTATAGGGTTGCAGACCCCTTCAGCTCCTTTGGTCCTTTCTCTAGCTCCTTCTTTGGGGACCCTGTGTTTCATCCAATAGATGACTGTGAGCATCCACTTCTGTATTTAGCATAGCCTAAATAAAGCATACTAGCATAGCCTCCCAAGAGATAGCTATATCAGGGTCCTGTCAGCACAATCTTGTTGGCATATGCAATAGTTGTCTGGACTTGGTGGTTATTTATATAATCGATCACCAGGTGGGGCAGTCTGTGGACGTTATATCTTCTCAGCTCTTAACTGCCTGGTTCAACTCAGCTATTCAAGCTCAAACTCCTCTCCCAGGTGAGGTATGCAAACTGCTTCTTCTGTAAGACATTGAATTGCTCTGCTTGGCCTTAAACTAACGGTAACAATCTTTTCTAATCTTCTGGCTCCTTCTCTTTCTGTTGCTCATTTTGTTTTTACCTATGTCTAGCTTGATTTATGTCTCCACAGCAGCTAATTGAAAAATCAAAGATGTGTCTCTCCAATTAAGGGTACTTCTTGCACTATTCAAGTTCAGTTTGCTGTACCTGCCTGGGGACTTTTCTTCCTTCCAGAATTCTTTTTCCAGAGTATCTGTTACCATTGTCTGGGTGGTATGGCTTCTGCATTTCTGAAGTCTACAGAGCTACATGAAGGCAAAGATAATGTTGCATATAAAATTAAAATAAATAAACTTTATTTAAATATTATAAATGGCCGGGCATGGTGGCGCACGCCTTTAATCCCAGCACTCGGGAGGCAGAGGCAGGCGGATTTCTGAGTTCGAGGCCAGCCTGGTCTACAAAGTGAGCTCCAGGACAGCCAGGGCTAAACAGAGAAACCCTGTCTCGAAAAAACAAAAACAAAAACAAAAACAAATAAATATTATAAATGATCTGGAAGTATTGTATAGGACAGAAGAAACAGTATAGGAAAGAGAGTGAGAGAAAATGTGAAGCCTGGATAAGTTATAGGACAGCTGACCCTTCATATCAATATTTTAACAATTAGAAATAATCCCATTGTATGATAAAAATGTTTTGTATCCATGGAACCCAGAGCTGGAGACTATTATGTGTTCTTTGTAATGTGACAAGAGGAATTTTATTCTATCGATGATGTATTTAGGTATTAACTTTTATGAGGAGGCACCCTAATTGTGAAGGAATCTATAGTACAGGAAAATGCTGTTATCCAGCATCCCATCAACCAAGAAATATGCTCCAGAAGGAAAGTGAATTGTAGCAGATTCCACCATTTTCTTAATGTAAGGTATAAGATTCGTTCATTGGTAAAATAAATTGGATTACATGTTACATGTTTAGAGATGGATGAAATTTGAAGAGAAGTTGTTGCTCGTGCAAAGGAACAGGATTAGATTGTTAGTACCACATCACTTCCCATAACCACCTGTACTTCCAGTTTGTGGGAATGTGACCTCCTCTTCTGATGTCCACTGAGAGGAAGCATGTAAACGTGGCACACACACACACATACACATACACAGACAGGAAGAACATTCATAAAGAAAACTAAACAAAATAAAATAAATTGAACAATTTAATCTTAAAATTGTCTAAAAGCAGTCTAGAAGAATAGTATGGCATGCTTCTGTTTATGTATGGGAAAGTCTTTCCACAAGGTATAGGGAATTGAAGAATTGTTTAGCCTAATCAGTTAAAAGTCCACATATTTTCTCATAATGGATCTGCTTGTTGGAAGCTTGTAGAGAAAGCAGGAAGCAGATCTAAGAGAGGATGTAGTCACACAGGGACAAGCTTAAAAATATGTTCTTTGGTGCTTTGGTGCTATAATGTCCTGAACACTAATTTTTCTCCGGCACTCAGTAGCTGGATTGTCCTATACTTCCAACAATGATTTACCATTCACATGAAGTTGTAAGCAGATTTTATGGGCTGAATTGTAACATTCTATCTTTTAAATAGTCCAGGTAAGTTTCAATTATTAAATCATCTCACACCAAGTTTTACAAGCAAGTAATGCAGAAACAAGTCCATCTTGATGGAGGAATAAGTTAGAAAGCTACTCTTTCTTTCTGAATAGTGTGCATTAGACAATGATATGAATGGTTATAAGTAAATATGATGCCAAGTTATCATATCTGTTGCCCATTTTGTAGAAATCCATGACATTTGCCATTCTTTTTGCTGTAAGGTTAAATCTCATGGTCATTTTGATTTGCATTTCTCTTATCACTAAAGACTTTGAACATTTCTTTAAGTGGTTTTCAGCCATTGGAAAGTCCTCAGTTGTGAATTCTTGGTTTAGGCATACACACCATTTTTTTGATTGTGGGGTTTTTTTTTGGTAGTTATCTTCTTAATTTCTTTATATTTTGGATATTAGCCCTCTATTGGATGTGGAGTTAGTGATTTTTTTTTCCCAATCTGTAGGTTGTTGATTTGTCTTATTGACTATGTCTTTAAGTGGTTTTCAGCCATTGGAAAGTCCTCAGTTGTGAATTCTTGGTTTAGGCATACACACCATTTTTTGATTGTGGGGTTTTTTTTTGGTAGTTATCTTCTTAATTTCTTTATATTTTGGATATTAGCCCTCTATTGGATGTGGAGTTAGTGATTTTTTTTTCCCAATCTGTAGGTTGTTGATTTGTCTTATTGACTATGTCATTTGCCTTACAGAAGCTTTCCAGTTTCAGGAGGTCCCATTTATCAATTCTTGATCTTAGAGCATGAGACATTCGAGTTCTGTTTAGGAAACATCCCCTGGTGGCTAATGAGTTCAAGGCTCTTTCCCACTTTTTCTTCTTTTTTTTTCCCCTTGTTCTGGTCAACCCCGCTCGCTCCCGCCGGCCCCCTCGCTCGGGCCAGCCCCACTTGTCCCGGCCGTTTCCGTTCGGCCCCACTCGCTCCAGCTGTCTCCGCTTGCTTCTGCCGTCCCGGTTTGGCTCCGCTCGCTCCGGACAGCCTCGCTCGCTCCGGTTGGTCTCTCCAGTCCAAGGATTCATTTCTTATTATTCTTCATAAGTACGCTGTAGCTGACTTCAGACGCACCAGAGGAGGGCATCAGATCTTGTTACGGGTGGTTATAAGCCACCATGTGGTTGCTGGGATTTGAACTCATCACCTTCGGAAGAGCAGTCGAGTGCTCTAACCGGCTGAGCCATCTCACCAGCCCCCCACTTTCTCTTCTTTTAGATTGAGTGTATGTGATTTTATGTCGAGGTCCTTGATTCACTTGTACTTGGGCTTTTTTTAATTTGACAAATATGGGACTATTTTCATATTTCTACATACAAATAGCCAGTTAGACCAGCACCAATTATTGAAGAGGTTTCCTTTTTTCCATTGTATATTTTTGGCTTCATTGTCAAAAATCATGTGTGTGTAAGCGTGTGCTTTTATTTCAGGGTCTTCAATTCTATTTCATGGATCAAGTTGTCAGTCTGTGTACAAATACCATGCTGTCTTTATCTAAACCAAGATAAAAAGTTAGAAAGCTACTCTTTCCTTCTGAATAGTGCACATTAGACAATGATATGAATGGTTATAAGTAAATATGATGACAAGTTTCTCGTATTGTAGAAATCCATGACATGTTATGTCTAAACCGAGAATTCACAACTGAGGACTTTCCAATGGCTGAGTCTTTCACTATTGCTGTGAAGAGAGAATTAGACTGTATTTCTTTTCAGGAATAGCAAATGCCACTTACCCCTGAGTCATCTCTACAGCCCAGTCCAACTGCTAACCATGTTAGATGGATGAGCTGAAATAATAAAAGAAAGAACAGGGATGAAGTCAAAGAACCTTAGATGATTCCTTTTTGGATAATCTATAATCATGTTAGAACAATGAACTCAAATAATAAGGAAAAGAATATTGCTGAAGTCAAAAGTTTCATATTTTTAGTTGTGCCAGTAATAGATTCATGAGTAATAATGTATCCATAAATAATGAAGTGTTAGTATGATTCTTATACATATTAACATGGTCATTTCCTTTATAAAAATCATTCTACTTTATCACTTTTTTTCACATAGGTCATTTATTTATACATGTATGTCTAGCCATTCTGAAGGAAAGCCACTGTGTAATTTGTGCTGTTTGTCTGAGTCCATTAACTCATCTGTCTTTTACTGTGAGAAGACAACACAATATAGGCTATGATAATTTTAGATGATACCATTTCTTAAAATGGCCTTATAGTTCTCATGACCTAACATACTTCCTGTTCTTGATTAGGTTTTAGAACATGACATAAATTCTCTCTCTGAAAGGGAACCTTAAGTCCAATCAGAATATGTTTTACTGTAATTGGTTTTTGTCTGCTGCTTTCATAATGCACCCTGTTCACGGAAACTAATAGAAGAAAAAGACTACTTTGGGCAATGCTTCCAGAGGATATCCATCAACTATAGCAGGGAGGACTGATAGAACGTAGCCATGTTGTTGAAGTAGAAAGGTGAAAGATCATATCCTCAACCTCAGTCACTAAAGAGGAAGAGAGAATTAAGATGGGTTGGATCTATTCTTTATTCTCATAGCCAACCCCTAGTTTCATACTTTATTCAGTAATATTCCAACAACTAAATTTCTCAAAACATTGTGACCCATTGAGGATCCAACTTTAAAACTATTATCCAATAGGAGATTTATTCATTCATACCTATGTAATCAACTTTCTAATATCCTTGTAGTTTTAAAATTGATTTTTATATCAATGTAGAAAACAAAGCTCTAATTTCTTGTATGGGTTTTCTGTTCGTTTGTTAGTTTGTTTGTTTGTAAAACAGGGTCCCACACTCTAATCCTGACTTTCATGTATCCTGATATAGAGAACAGAATGGCCTTTAGGTCACATAAATCTGCCTGCCTAAACCCCCTGACAGCTAGGATGAAAGGCCTTTCATTGTCAGGCTAATTTTTTTTTTTTTTTTTGTCTGAATGCTGTATCTCCATATATTGGCCACTGAGTTACCACCAGGCTTACAGAATTCATTTCTTGTTTCATTTCAGGTTGAGCATTCCTTACATTTTTATGTCTCTGGATATAATGTTCACATCCTGCATATTTATAATTATTCTCTTACCCACTTGTAGGAGTTCTCTGGTCTTTCATTAAGTTGGTTTCTGCCTTCTTTGAATTCCTGTGCTTGTTCACTCTTTATGTCATTTGTCCACATTGAATGGGGTTCAGATTATATTTTGATTTTACCTCTTGAGTTTGTTTCATAATTCATTTTGTCATGAGAATTGGTACTGCATTAGTGATTTGGGGTAGAGACATTTTATTAACATTAACAAATTGCTTTAGCTCCAGCCTCTCAATTTTCTTTTGCTGTGTGTCATTTAGGTCAGGTGGCAGGGATTTCCATATGTGGTGTTGTGAATAAACTTTGAGAATCTAGGGTGGTGGGTCAGAACTAGGTTACAGTTACAGCCTAAATATATCATTACTTGCTTTCTTGACTGCACATTGTCAAGATACCTGGTATCATTTTGCTTTTAATGTTTTGTTGTTGTTGTTGTTGTTGTTGTTTTGTTTTGTTTTGTTTTGTTTTGTTTTACTGTGGTTTAGCATTGTCTGTAATGGTGTTGTATTTATTTCATCCTTGAATCATTCAGTCCTTGATGTGAAATTTCAAGAAGAATTCAATCTTTGTTCTTCACACAGACCCTGGGAGAAGGACAACAAAAACAATGAGTGTGTGTCTGGTAAATACACCACAGGTCAGTGTCCTTTCCACATTTCTTTTTGAAAATATCTCTTTTTATTCAAGTCATCCAAAAGTTTAATCTCCATATGTGTAATGTTATCTAAAGGGTTTATTTTCTATGATCTATATTTTCTTTTGTAATAATGAGAATTTAATATTTTTCCCTTTCATGAATATAATAGCTTTATATTTTAACTTGATTTTTATATTGTGAGGACATATAATTTCCTTGGACTAGAGACCTGCATGTCTCAGATAGGCTCTATTAGACTGATGCTCAAAGAACATATTGATGGATATTTTCTACATTGGTTAAGTTCTGTCCGTTTATATTAGTGTGAAGTAAGGTCTCTTGTGCCATATAAATTGCATTTCAGGTTTCTAGTTTGTGAATGAGGATATAGAAATAAGTATAAATTCACATCACTAGAGAAGATATGAAAGAGTAGAATTTGTAGAAGTAAAGTTATAAGAGATCCACTGTCTTGAATCCTAATAGTAAATATATTATTAGCTCCCTAGGGTCACAGATAATGGAAGGAAAATGTCTTTCTTTTACCAGTAGTGTGATTGTGAGCTGATACAGATTTCAGTATTCTGACAACACTTTTTTTATACTTTATGTCACACATTAATCAGAGTTGACACTTGAAATTTATTTGTCTCAAGAGAGATAGGATCCATGTGGAAAATTCACAATATATAGTTACTTCACTTTTGAGTTTCAAAAATAATTTTAAGTTCTGTTTTTTTCACCTTTGTATTTCATCACATGAACTATATTAGTAAAATTTTTGTAGAGAGGATAGCTATGGTGCTGTGCATAAACCATCAATTTTCAAAAATAAATGAATGTCCTTTCTAATTTTTGGTCTCTTTTTCTTTAGAAGGGAAAGGCTTGATACAATGTATGCTAATCCTCTTCAGCCAAGCTATGCATTACATAGGGAAAACTGAAACATTGTGGCAATGTTTCTATTTTTCATTGTGATACTATTTAAGTACATGAGTGTATATCTGAAGGTCTTTATGTACACTGAATGATACATTATGCCCCTAAAACCATGAGTACAGGACCAAACACTGGGAACTTAATTCAGACATAATAGTGAGCTGCAATATATATATTTAGAAAGAATGAGATTAGTTTTTATTTTATTTTATTTTTTATTTTTTTATTGTAATTATTTATTATTTTTTTCCTCGTTCCGGTCAACCCCGCTTGCTCCGCTCTACCCGGCTTGCTCCCGCTGGCTCCACTCGCTCTGGCCAGGCCCCCCCCCTGTACGCCCCCCCTCCCTTGTTCCAGCCAGCCCCGATCGCTCCAGTCGGCCCCGCTCGCTCCGATCGCCTCTGCTTGGTCTGGTTGGCCCCGCTCCTTCCGGCCATCCGCATTCGGCCCCAGTTGCTCCGGCCCAGCTTCGGCCGTCCTGGCCGGCCGTCCCCATTTGGCTCTGCTTGCTCAGGACAGCCTTGCTTGCTCCGGTTGGTCTCTCCGGTCCAAGGATTCATTTCTTATTCTTTTTTTTTTTTTTTTTTCGAGACAGGGTTTCTCTGTATAGCCCTGGCTGTCCTGGCACTCACTTTGTAGACCAGGCTGGCCTCGAACTCAGAAATCCGCCTGCCTCTGCCTCCCGAGTGCTGGGATTATTATTCTTCATAAGTAGCTGACTTCAGACGCACCAGAGGAGGGCGTCAGATCTTGTTACGGGTGGTTGTAAGCCACCATGTGGTTGCTGGGATTTGAACTCATCACCTTCGGAAGAGCAGTCGGGTGCTCTAACCTGCTGAGCCATCTCACCAGCCCCGAGATTAGTTTTTAAAGTAGACACTTCAAGTACCTTTACCCTTTAGTCATTTGTTCATAGCGCAGGTTTACGTTTTTGAGGCATATTTGCAATAAAGACAATATATAGTTTGTATATTATAACTTTTGATAAACAAAGGTAGAATGATAGGTCACACTTCTCTATGAAAAGTGCAATTGTGATATACATACGGTCAAATTCTGAAGAAAACAAGTTATAATTAGAAGATTGAAATTTTCAGTTAAGTTAATAAAATGAGGTATTACTCATTAAATTTTAACGAATATTTAGTATAATTCTCCCTCAATTTAAAAACACAATTTGATCAAGAAATGATTATACTTCATTGGAATGCATTGCCACATATGATATTTCCTTATACATACATATCTAGTCATTTTATAGTGAAAGATCATATGGTATTAATGAAATTGTTATTATGCATATTGATTATGCCAAAATACGTAAAATGTTAAATAATTTTAAAACTCTCTAATACTGTTTTTTTTCCATTTTATGTTTTTGAATATATTCCCATAAAATAATTTCCAAAAGCATTTGAATTTCTGTGTCATATGGAACGTTCAGTGTATGCCCTGGTGTTGCAGTTCTATTGTGTTTAAAGAAAAAACTTTGACATTTAGTCCATCCATTGTTTCTTCATTTTGTATTCTACCTGTTTGTTCTAGAATGCGTGTAGCATTGAACTTAGGCCTCAGATTTTCAAATGGACATCTTCTAATACAGATGTGAGATACAGCTGCACATGAGACTAAGCTAGTGTCCATATTTGAACAAAGTGGACATTGTAAAATGTGAAAGCATATTTTTGGCCGGGCGTGGTGGCGCACGCCTTTAATCCCAGCACTCGGGAGGCAGAGGCAGGCGGATTTCTGAGTTCGAGGCCAGCCTGGTCTACAGAGTGAGTTCCAGGACAGCCAGGGCTACACAGAGAAACCCTGTCTCAAAAAAACCAAAAAAAAAAAAAAAAGAAAGCATATTTTTTTCTCATAACTTGACTATCTCTAATGGGACACTGGGATTCTGTTTAATATCAACTCATATTTCATATAGTTACCTTACTGCATCTAGACATTAAATTACATGTTATATTCTATAAATGTTTACTGCTTTTGAAATTTCATCATGCATTCTCAGAAAAAGAAATATAAGGAAGTCTATTAGTAGTTTACAAAGTTTCATTGAATAAAGTTAGAAGTTCTTTTTTTTTTTCAATATATGTTGCTTAAATTTGCCTGAATGTATGCATATGTGCTATGTATTCCTCCTTTCAGTAGTGTTCAGAGGAGATCGTTGGATTTTAAAGAACTGAGTTTAACAATCCACTCTTTAGTGCCATGTGGCCGCTGGGAGTCAAATTTCATAATAGAAGAAATTAAAGGACAGTATACAATCCAAACTGCACACCAAAATTTTGGAAAAGAGTGATGGTGGCAAATCTTTCATTTGCTGTGACGGTATCAGTAAATGACAGAAAATTCATGAACATGAGAGCTGTTTATTTTTCTTTTTCTTTTTTTTTTTCCCCTTGTTCCGGTCAACTCCACTCGCTCCAGTCAGCCCCGCTCACTCCGGTTGGCCCCACTTGCTCAGGTTGCCCTGCTCACTCAGTCCCTGATCTCTTCTGTCCAAGGATTCATTTTTTTTTTACCCTTGTTCTGGTCAACCCCGCTCGCTCAGGCCGCCCCCGTACGGCCCCCACTCTATCCTGCCAGCCCTGCTCTCTCCAGTTGGCCCTGCTTGCTAAGCTAAGATCCTCTCTGCTTGCTCTGGTCAGCCCTGCTCGCTCTGGCCGTCCCTGTTTGGCCCCCGCTCTCTCCAGCCGGTCCCGCTCATTCTGAGCGTCATTTATTATTATTATTATTATTATTATTATTATTATTATTATTATTATTATTCATGAGTACACTATAGCTGACTTAAGAACCACCAGATTAGGGCGTCAGATCTCATTACAGGTGGTTGTAAGCCACCATGTGGTTGCTGGGATTTGAACTCAGGACCTTTGGAAGAGCAGTCGGGTGCTCTTACCCACTGAGCCATCTCACCAGCCCCCTCTTTTCTTTTTTTATTAGAGAGCCTTTCTAAACGTGAGCATTATAGTAAGGCATCCTATAGATCCTCAGTGGAAGAGCAGCAATTCGTATCTACAGACACATCTCCATAACACTTTTAGAAAACATTTGTCCTTCAATATTTTCCTTCCTCATTTGCATCAAAAGGGACATCTTAATTACTTCCTTTTTTAAAGTAGAAAAGCATTTTTGTCCAGTGTCAAATAGGTAGTTTTCCATTACAGGGTCTGTTAACCTTCAAGGATGTGGCCTTGGACTTCTCACTGGAGGAATGGGAATGTCTCAATTCTGCTCAGAGGTCATTGTACATGGATGTGATGTTGGAGAATTACAACAATCTATTGTTTGTGGGTAAGAATGAACTTCTTGTTGAATTCCTGTTTCTTTCTTTGAGTTTTCCTACTATGTGTGATTGACAGGTAGATCAATGGAATAGAATTGAAGACCCAGAAATGAATCCAAACACCTATGGTCACTTGATCATTGACAAGGGAGCTAAAACTATCCAGTGGAAAAAGGACAGCATTTTCAACAAATTGTGCTGGCTCAACTGGCAGTTATTATGTAGAAGAATGGGAAGTGATCCATTCTTATCTCCTTGTACAAAGCTCAAATCTAAGTGGATCATTTTATTTATTTACATGGCAAATGTTATGCCCATTCTTCATTCCCTGTCTGGAAATTCTATATCCCTACCCTCCTCCTAGCTTTTCTGATGATGCCCCACCTTCACCACCAATCCACCTACTTCCACCTCATGCCCCTAGGATTCTCCTATGCAGGGATATTGAACCTTCATAGTACCAAGGGACCCCCTTCCTGTTGATGCCACATAAGGCAATCCTCTGTTATATATAAAGCTGGAGTCATTTGTACATCCATATGTACTTTGTGGTTGGTGATTTGACCCTTGGGAGCTTTGTGTGGTCTTGTTGTTTGATATTGTTGTTCCTCCTACACTGTTGCAAAGCCCTTCAGCTTCTTCAGTCTTTCCCTTAACTCCTTCATCGTAGTCCCTTTGCTGAGTCCAATGGTTGGCTGCAAGGATCTGCATCTCTTTGGTCCAGTCTCTGAATGGCCTTACCTTCAGCCTCTTTTCTATTCTTTGTCCCTTATTTTCCTTAAGACAGGAGAAATTCTGTGTTATTATATTTGTGGTGGGTATGATGTTCAATTTGAAAATAAAATTTAGCAAGCTATTATCATTTCAGTCATTTGATATAAATGATATTTGAGGTTCTTCTGAGGATACATGCAATTATACCAAAAAGAAAAAAATGAGAAAAATCTCTCTTGAGAGTACGAATCCAAAAGATCATTGATTATTGAATCACTTACTCCTTATATAAGTAATTCATGTCACCTCTAATTGCCCGCCCGTCCCCCCCCCTTTTTTTTTTCTTCAGGAAAATATTGCATATTTGGGAAGTATGGGAAGGTCTTTGATCAAGACAGCCAGTATATTGTCCACGAACACATGAATACTCAAGAGAAGTCTTCTAAATGGAATGAGCACAGCAATATGATTCTTGAATCCTCCCATTGTACACCTTACAAATGTACTGAATGTGACAAATGCTTTACCCAGAAATACCATCTTAGTGTTCATCAGAAAATTCATACAGGAGAGAAACCTTACAAATGTAGTGAATGTGACAAATGCTTTATTGAAAAAGGCAGTCTGAGAATTCATCAGAGAATTCATACAGGAGAGAAACCTTACAAATGCAGTCAATGTGACAAATGTTTTCCCTACAAATCCTATCTTAATATTCATCAGAGAATTCATACAGGAGAGAAACCTTATAAATGCAGTGAATGTGAAAAATGCTTTATTGACAAACGCCATCTGATAATTCATCAGAGAATTCATACAGGAGAGAAACCTTACAAATGTAGTGAATGTGACAAATGCTTTACTCAAAGAGGCAGTCTGAGAAGCCATCAGAGAGTTCATACAAGAGAGAAACCTTACAAATGTAGTGAATGTGACAAATGCTTTACTATAAAAGGCAGTGTGAAAATTCATCAGAGAATTCATACAGGAGAGAAACCTTACAAATGCATTGAATGTGACAAATCCTTTACCCGAAAATTCCATCTTAGGATTCATCAGAGAATTCATACAGGAGAGAAACCTTACAAATGCAGTGAATGTGACAAATGCTTTACCCGAAAATTCCATCTTAGTATTCATCAGAGAATTCATACAGGAGAGAAACCTTACAAATAGTTTGTATGTGACAAATAGAATACTCACAATGTCAGTTTGAGAATTTGTCAGTTATTTCGTACAGTAGAGAATCTTTATAAATGAAGTGAATGAGACAATCATTTACCAAGATATATCATCTTAAAATTTATTAGATAATACTTACAGAAGAGAAACTTTTAAATATATTGAAGGTATGAATCCTTTACTTTTGACCTATTTCCTAGAATGTAACAGTGAATACATACAGGCTAGAAAATTAACGAATTTATTGTATGAAGAATTATCTTTGGCTTTATTTCAGGTTAGAGAGAACATCTAAGAACTTTTTAGGGGAAAGTATTTTTGTTGGTAAAAAAGTGGTATATGTTTTATTCACAGTGTATTCTTGACAATACTTGAGCCTCCACATTAAAGAAATAGTATGATTATGAAAAACTTTCATGCAATGTTCAAATCTTAGGTAATGTCAACTATTTATGCTGGGAGAAACTCTAAATATATGAAAATGTAGAAAGCTTTTTTTCTTGTTTTTTTTAGCATTTTTTTTCCCTTGCTCCAGTCAACCCTGCTCACTCTGGTTGACCCTGCTCACTCATGCCAGCCCTGTTCATCCCCATTCCGCTACGCTCGCTCCAGTCGGTCTCTCTGGTCCAAGGATTCGTTTATTATTATTATTTATAAGTACGCTGTAGCTGACTTCAGACTTCAGACGCACCAGAGGAGGGCGTCACCATGTGGTTGCTGGGATTTGAACTCATCACCTTTGAAAGAGCAGTAGGGTGTTCTTACCCACTGAGCCATCTCACCAGCCTGTAGAAGCTTTTCATGACACCTTTTTACTTGTTCACCCTCAAATGTTACAAGATGAAGACAAGTGGGGAAGTCAGAAGATAATATTGTGTAGCACATTCATTGAGACCTTAAAAACTTTCCTTTTGAAATGGATTATTTAAGGTCTTTAATACAATTCTCAAAATATATAATTAAACTGGTAACATTCTGTATATTTAATTCAAATGAACCAATTCAGAAAAATTATACTTAAAAGAGTATCTGGAAAACTGAGCCACCCAGACAGCATATTCTTTATCCTATAAATATGCTTACAGATGTAAAGTGTTCTTCGAGTACCCAGTAATAATATTCTTCTGAAATGCTTGTTTCACATTATAGGATAACAACTGACTGTGAGTCTCTTGTGATCTGGTCAACAACTCCTTTCCTATTGTCCTGTAACTAACTCCAATAAAGCTGAAATATTCAACAAGTTTGCTTTGGTTGTTTTCAATTTGCCCTTGGCATACTCAGATGAATATATGTTGCATCTGCCCAGAAAATGCCTCACATAAAACATATGTGGAAGTCCTGAACATTTTGGCTGTCCACCTAAAAATAATTTGAATTCTATGTCAGTGTTTAGCATTTTAAAAAAGTTAAAATCACTGTTTTCCATATGGTGAATTCAAGGAAGTATGAGAGAAAAATTGACCAAGCCCGCTCAGTCAGTCAACAGGTTCTCCAGCGCAGGAGTGAGGATTAAAAAGAAAAAAGACAGTTAGACAACATTGTAGCTTGACCCCAGTCCATTCTGAGACTGAAGGCAAAGTTTTATTTTCCAATCCACTTTTAAACCAAATTAATTACATGCAAGTATTTTGGGCAAGCAGTACAATAAGGAACTACAAACAAGGCAACATGACAGTTGTAAAAAAGGGCTTGCCATAGAAACCTGAGCCCACTTCCTCGTCCAAGCCCAAAACCTTGCCTGGAGGTTAGTTCCACCCTAAAACTAAAATTCCTGCTTTATCTTACTTCTCTATTACAACCTAAAGTTAGCTTTTTGCTGAAACTTACTTCCTTATTATGCCCTGATGTCAGATCTCTTCCTGAGCTTGCTCCCAAGGTCGGATTCATATCTCAAAGCCATTTCTTTGTCCTTGCCAGTGTCAGACTTCTGCCAAGCGGTACCCCAAAAGGCTTCCCACAGAACCCACTAGGTCTATGTCAGTACCTTGCCCGGAAAGGAAACTTCTCTTCAGCTGCAGGACAAGTGATGGGACAGCCTGGGGATGGGAAACACATGGAGTAGGTGGAAAGACTTATTACTTGGTTGAAATTGTTTTTGTTACAGGATAACTCAGAAGAGGGACTGAGGGCCTGAAGGAAGAGAGTGGGATCAGCAGCCCATCCTTGTCAGTAGGAGTCTGGAGCTGCATGGTGTGGAATTAGGACTAGAGAATACAGCCTTGGGTCTCACAGCCATGTAAAGATTCCCTTCCTCTGCAGTTGTCCCCAGGTTAAGCCTTGTGGAAATTTTCAGTCACCAGAGCAGTGGCAGGACCTGTAAACAAGACTTGGAAACTCCAAAGTCAAAGAAGCTGCTAGTCAGCCGGGCTTGGTGGCACACGCCTTTAATCCCAGCACTTGGGAGACAGAGGCAGGCGGATTTCTGAGTTCGAGGCCAGCCTGGTCTACAAATTGAGTTCCAGGACAGCCAGAGCTATACAGAGAAACCCTGTCTCAAAAAACCAAAAAAAAAAAAAAAAGAAGAAGAAGCTGCTAGTCTAGTGGACGGACCAAGATTGAAATCTCTTACTCTGCTGCTCATAAGAACACTGATTCTTACCCGGCGTGGTGGCGCACGCCTTTAATCCCAGCACTTGGGAGGCAGAGGCAGGTGGATTTCTAAATTCGAGACCAGCCTGGTCTACAGAGTGAGTTCCAGGACAGCCAGGGCTACACAGAGAAACCCTGTCTCGAAAAAACAAACAAACAAAAAAGGACACTGATTCTCAAATTCTATTGTGCATTTCATAACTATGTTGTTAAATTGCTGACCATGTAAGGGTGGCATATCATCATTTTTTTTTAATTCATCTTATTGTTTCTGGATTCTTACATAATAATTTCTGAGAGAATGGACTTTTCAGTTGCAAATATGGTTATATTTCTCTGGTGGCCGGTTCAAAGCTGGTACAATTCACATCCCTCCATTGTTTTTAACTTTGTTAGTTAATCACTGTTCTAGTCAAGATCTTTGCCAGTAGAGATTATACATGCACTGGGAGCCTTTTAGATATTAGTCCCATAAGGACCACTGGAGTTTTGATTGAATCGTAAACAATATTTTAGCAATAATTGTTTAAGTTTTAGCTGTCTTTACATTTATCATTACATAAATATTTATTAAGCAACAAAACACTCTATTAATTTTGTACTTGAAATATATGAACTGTCTGATATAAATACAGCATTCATTAATTTGTCCTCATACACTGATTTATTAATATTGTACCTTAGATTCTGAAAAAAAAAACCCTATGTATGATCCTGTGTGATGATAATAGGTCACAATGTTTTATAGTTTGAAAATACATTATTGATTAATATAACAATAGATATATATTTTTAAATAATGCTCATCTGGTAACTATGAGAAAAAGTTCGTATTTTGTCTCCATCCAAAGAAGTGCATTGTTCTAGTGCACACATGGCTAATGTCGTGTACTGTTGATTTGTTTTCTGTTTGTTTCTTTGTTTTTTGGTTTTTCGAGACAGGGGTTCTCTGTATCGCCCTAGCTGTCCTGGAACTCACTTTGTACTAGGCTAGGCTAGAACTCAGAAATCTGCCTGCCTCTGCCTCCTGAGTACTGGGATTAAAGGCGTACTCACCACCTGGCTTTTGATTTGTTTTGATTTGTTTTATTGAGTAAGTACCTTGGCAGGTGCAGTGAAAGGAGACTATAGCAAAGGACCAGGTGTTTTTCAGGTTTTGAGAAAGAGATGATCAGGCTTCAGGAGACTAGGATTGAAATGGGCACATTCCCTTGGAGGGCTGTTGTGATAATGTACCAGTTAATAGAGTTGCTTTCTTTTAAATAGGAAACTGGTTCAATACACAACCCTTATTGTGGCTGACAATCATCCTAAATGTCAGTTTGGGACATCTGATGCCTTTATCTGAGTCCAGATAGCAACAGACACAGAGTGTATACACATATGCTTTGTATAGAGGTAAACCTCAGCTAAATTTTTTTTAAAAAAAATCATTGAAAGTTAATGGAAAAATATGGCACAAAATTTTTTTCTTAATGTTCTGTCTTGATAATCAATTCTGTATGAAACTATTTTAAGTATTATTTTCCTATTCAAGATTTATCATTTTCAAGATTCTCCTAATGACCATGTAATTGACTTTCTATATAAGAATAAATATTAGGGAGTTTATAATTTAATGAATTGTGCACATGGATGATGAGATCACCATTGTATTCATATCTCTATGTATGTTAATAAACATACTAAACACTATTTGTTATAATTGTAAATTATTGTAAAAGTGGGACAATTCATCTTTCTATATTTCTTTGGTCTGAAATATTTGGAGAATTCTTTACATACTCCTCATTTCAAGGTGCAAGCAGTATATGCATATTCACATATCATGTTTCTATTTTCTGTTTTCCATGTAAATGAATATCTTCCTATTCTTCATATATATCTTTTTAACTGAAGTTATTTATTCATATTAGATCCCAATATTAGCCCTTCCTCTTCTCCCAATAACCCCTCACTCAAGTCTCCCACTAACCCCTCACTCAAGTGATATTTTAAATCCATGTACTTATGCATGGCTCATGTAATATTTTTAAGTTAAACAAATGTAGAGATGGTTGGTGTCTTAGTCAGGGTTTCTATTCCTGCACAAACATCATGACCAAGAAGCAAGTTGGGGAGGAAAGGGTTTATTGAGCTTACACTTCCATACTGCTGTTCATCACCAAAGGAAGTCAGGACTGGAACTCAAGCAGGAGCTGATGCAGAAGCCATGGAGGGATGTTCTTTACTGGCTTGCTTCCCCTGGCTTGCTCAGCCTGCTCTCTTATAGAACCCAAGACTGCCAGCCCAGAGATGGTTCCACCCACAAGGGGCTCTTGATCACTAATTGAGAAAATGCCTCACAGCTAGATCTCATGGAGGCATTTTCCCAACTGAAGCTCCTTTCTCTGTGATAACCCCAGCTGTGTCAAGTTGACACAAACCTAGCCAGTACAGTTGGTAATGTCACCTGTGGTCTCTAATACTGTAAGAAGAGACATAGCTTAATAGGTAACACCACTGCTCTACAAGCACAACATCCTGAGGAAAATAGCTGTGTATGGTGGGGTACACCTGGCTCCACAGCAATGGGAAACCCTGAAGCTTATTAAACAACTATCTCAACTATCTCCAGATTCAGAGAGGGACCATTTCACATAAGAAGGAGAGTGATACGGAAAGGCATCTGACATCAGCATCTGGCTTCCCTCAGCCTCACATAGTTGCAGGTGTGCACATGCTACACACAGAGGTGGGAGATCTCAAGTGCTCAAGTGACTACATTTCAGATAATGGCCATGGGGTTGGTCACCCAATGTATTGGGAATAATGCCAGTCATGGGCATTCATTATCTCTAGGCCCAGGCCTAAATGATCTAAGTATTAACATGAGAAGCTCATTGAAGTCTGAGGGTCGCATAAAAAGCATACTTTCCCTCTTGTGGCAGACTATAATTTTCTCAAGAGGAAAATTGGACCATTATGGCACAGCAGGCCTAATGTTGGGTGTGACCCTGTATTGTCCCCTTGAGCAGCTATTTAGAGGCCTGGTTTTTGATATGGTGATGGCCCTGGTGGCTGGATATAAATCAGGGCTGTCTCATTTGTTATTGGTTGGAGTCAAATTTTGTGACAATTCTGGTAAACCAATGTGTATTTCAGCATTCTAATTTCTACCCGGCCTGATTAGCATACTACTTATCTGTGTGGTGTTTTATAGGCAGTCCTTCCTCTACCACATTCTACTTGCTGTCACTGTTTGTTGTGCCCCATGTTGGCCCTGGTTTTAGCCCCTGCAGAACCATGACCTCTCTCCTCTCCCTGGAACTGCTGACAAGGAGCCAGCAACTATTATCTAAGCATTTGTAAAACCTTTACTAATCAAATGTTTTCCTGAACAACACACTTATTATTTGGGTGTTAGCCAACTTATGAGATGCCTTTTTGCAACCTCCACTAAAATAACTACAAAAGGATCTACTCTTAAATGTTAAATGCTAAGGGCAGAACATAGTAAGAAATACTAGGGCTCTCTAAATTTTGCATCCTAGCAAGGAATTTTCCACAAAACCACTTGTACCAATTGCTCTGTTCCTATGCAGCTCTGCATAGCCTACCTTTGATTCCAGGGAAAGACCAAAACAAAACAAAACAAAATATCCCTTAGGAGACCACATCTGGCTTCCACTTACCACCTAGACCCAGGGTGGACCCAATACACCAGCTCCAGCTCTTAGGTTGCCTGCTCCTCCCTATTGAGGGCAGTCACTCTGGGCTCAACATGTTGCTTGCTACTTCTGAGCTTGCCTGAGCTCTACTCACAGCACTCAGTAGGCACTTCATCTTCCTCCTGAAATCAAAGTAGAGAAGTTGTACATGTACTTCCTAAAATTACCTTATATAGCTCAGATCCTCAGGAACCAGGTTAGTTCTGGAAATGGTGGGATCTGTAGTTCTGTGGAAATAAGAAAGCCTAATGGGAAAATATGGTGACCTGATTGAGTTTTTATGTAAGCTCCTGGAATATGTAACTGACCCCTTCCATCTGGCAAATTCTGGGGAATTTTCCTGATGAAGTTCCATCACTTGGTTTGTATTTAATATATAATAAATGATTACTTTATATATGGCTCAAATTGTTCTGTTGGTTTTCTGGCAAAAATCAGGATTGATATATAGAGTCTTTTACCCAGATATCTCTACCCTAAATTTGTTCTTCAATCTAAATACTGGAGAAGTGACTTGAGCTGCCAGGCTCCATGGGTGTCCAGAGGACCACTTTTTTCCACCAGGCAGCTGAAGTGCAGTCCTCACAGAAGCAAGTGGTCTAAAATAAAAGCTAAGATAAGCATAAGCAGGTAGCCACATGATGGCTCATAATCATCGGTACTGAGATCTGCTGCCCTTTTCTGTCCATACATATGGACCTGCAGGCAGAATGTTGTATACATAAAAAATATATGAAATAATTAAAGAACAAAAAAATTAAAGGTGTTTGAACTATTTATTTATATGCCTGTGCCATGCTGTATATATGGCAGTGAGAGAAAACCTTATTGGTGTCTATTGCCTGCCTGCACTATGAGAGTTCTAGAGATGAAAACCATGGCATGTTTTGTTACAAGTGAAATCATTTGGCCATATTTGGGTTAAAAAAGTTTATGTATGTGCTGGAGTGTGAGTATCCACATGCCACAGCCCGAGTGTCAATATAAGAGAAAATTTGTAGGAGTGATGTGGGTCTCACAGACTCT
>LR753198.1:0-17751 GCA_902729485.2 Mus minutoides | reverse complement strand
AAAAAAAAAAAAAGAGGGCTGGTGAGATGGCTCAGCGTTTAAGAGCACCCGACTGCTCTTCCAAAGGTGATAAGTTCAAATCCCAGCAACCACATGGTGGCTCACAACCATCCGTAATGAGATCTGGCTCCCTCTTCTGGAGTGTCTGAAGACAGCTACAGTATACTCACATATAATAAATAAAATAAAATAAAATAAATAAAAAAGAAAAAAAAGAAAAAAAGAAAAAAGGATAAAAGAAAAGAAAGAAGAACATGTAGGGGGTAGGGAGGAAGGGCTGGGTTTCTTGGGAAGGGCTGTGCTTGGGGATAAATATGATCAAAATAAATTGTATAAATATCTGACTGGAAATTATAATTTAAAACATATTTAAATGTATGATTAAAAATATGGCTAAAGAATGGTAGGTAGAAGAAAGGAAGTGCAAATGGCTTCTTTCTGGGTCTTCAAAAGTTGGACAATGCAATTATATTCATAAGGGACAGAATAGGATCAGGTAAGCTTTCAAACTTCAGCTCTTTCCTCTATGGCTTTAAGCTGGTGCTGGTGTGTACTAGAAATATATTCACTGTTTTCCAAAGATGTTTTTACTTTTACAGCTTTCCTTCTTTGTACACCTTGGAATTTCTGATGCCATCCTTAGCTTTACAGTCTGTGGGCTGCAATGGTTCTCTCACTCTCCTAAGACTCACCAGGATACCCATAATACCCATAATACCATAATACTCCCTGGGGCGGGGGCGGGGGCGGGGGGCTAATGTTCTGCCTGTGACAGTGTCTCCCAAGTCCCTTGGGAATGTGCTCAGTACCCGAACAACAGAGATATGTAAAGCTCTAGGATCTCTTTGGACTTTGTAAACCTACATATTAAAGACCATAATGGAGGCATGGAGCTGTGGATGTCAAGTGGACAGTGGGCACTACAGAAATTTCAGATTCTAGAGCAGTGAACAGCAGTGGGTGGCTCTAAGGAATGAGAACCTCACATACCTTAGTCTTGGACTGAACTCGAGTTTATAAAACTCCAGAATTGTTCTCAGTATTTGTGAGATCTGCTCCCACAATCAAGTGTGGAGCTGAAGGTCTTATGTACTTTGTTGTTTGCATAAGCCCTCATAATTCTTGTACTTTCAGGCTTCTTGGCATCTTTCCTATCTGCTTTGTACACCTGGGACCTTAGGATGTCACCAGTCAAATTAAGGCTTCCTGATTTGTTATTTCCAGCTCTTACATCCTCTGAATAGCTCACATTTAAACAATAGGTACGTTCTTGAGATGATGCCCAGTCATTCTCTTCCAAGTGATATATTGTGAGAAAGTAAAGTGTCTATCTAATCCTGACCCATCTGCTAGAGGTTTCACTATTTAATCAAAACCTTCCAGTGGATTGAAGGCTTGTGAGAGCCTTGGGATTGCCTTGTGAATAGGACTGTCAATCTGTTTTCACCAAAGCCACTGATTTTAGAATTGAAAAGAAATGGAAATATCTAATCCCAAGAACAGACTCTTAATAACTTAGACAAATGCCACTGAAGAAAAAAATATCTTTTAAAGAAAGACTTTAAATACAGTATTATTAATGAATTCAACGTCTAATAAAAATATTTGCCAGTTGAATTTTCTGTGGCTATTATATAATTCCATGTACCACTTAAATGATTCACATGCCTGTCATCTTAGCATTCATGGGGAGCTGAGACATGAGAACTGTAGGTTCAAGACTAGCCTGGGCTAGGTTTTATGTCAAGTAAACACAAGCTAGAGTTACCGGTAAAACAAAATCTTAATCTAGACAAGGTCTCCATCAAACCATCCTGTAGGCAAGTCTTTAGCACATTTTTTTTTTTTAATTGATGATTGTTGTGGTATGGCTCTGAGCATTGTGGATAGTCTGACCCCTAGGCAATTGGTCTTAGGTGATATAAAAACTACAACAAAAACCAAAAAAAAAAAAAAACCCAAACAAAAACAACAAACAAACAAACAAACAAACAAACCTGAGCAGGCTCTGCAAAGCAAGCCAGCTCTCCTTCATAACTGTTGCATCAGTTAATTTCTAGGCTCCTGCCTTGAGTTTCTGACCTGATTTCCTTTGAATGGTGGATAGTAGATTTTCAACTTTACAATGAAACTCTTTACTCCCTGACTTATGGTTATGGAGATTTATCACAGTAAAAGAAACCTAAGACACACTGCCTTTAAAAATTCATGACAATTGAACCAAACACATTTATTTTAATTTTGTTTTCTTTTCTGAACCAATTAATAAATTTCATGTTCCCAACTGCCTGAACAAAAGGAAATCCTAGAAAAAAAATCATTTATTACCTAGGAAAAGAATTGGCTAATGAATTGTCTGCTGGTTACATTCCACCAAGCACATACTTTCTTAAACCCCACAAACTAAGAATAGTTTACAAGGGGCTGAAAGACATTGAAATAGTAGTATTCTTTGCCATGTGAAAACTTGGTAAAACTTTTTTCAAAGTTGATAAAATTCGGTCAAAATAGAACACTGTGCTGTCTAATTCTGTATCAATGTAACACCTTCTGTAGGCATCAGAGAGAAGGGAACCTCAAATGGGAAAAAAAAATCCATAATATCTGGCTGCATGTAAGCCTACAGGGAATTTTTTAAATTAGGAAAAAGTAGGGAGGGCCCAACCTATCATGGGTGATACCACCACTGGCATGGTGGTCCTGGGTTCTCTAAAAAAGCAGGTTGAATAAATTATGAAGAACAAGCTAGTAAAGCTAGTAAGAACATTCCTCTATGGCTTCTGCATCAGCTTCTGCCTCTAAGTTCCTGCCCTTCTTGACTTCCTGTCCTGACTTCCTTTGGTGATGAACAATGATATGGAAGTGTAAGCTGAATAAACCCTTTCTTCCACAACTTGTTCTTGCCTGTAGTGTATTATCACAAGAGTAACCCTAACTAAGACAAGCCCACTCTGACATCCATGTAATAGTCCAATATTGCTTTCTGGTTCAACATAAGAGCTATAGTTGCAAGGAGAACAGATGACTAACGACCACAGGATTTGCTCCCTGGACCCCTTCAGTGAAAGCATCTCATTTACTGCTCTACAAAAAAAACTTTTCTAAGTGTCAAATAATATCTATCTTTAGTGGAAAATAAACACTGTCCTATTAATAGCACTGTCAGTGATAACACCTCAGTTTTCAGGAAAATAGCTACCCTTGCCACATACTCTCACACGAATTTCTATGAATTCTCACAGAGTTTTGTTGTTGTTGTTGTTGTTTAATTTAGGAAGAAAATGGTTCTTGAATTTGTGCTAGCATTTAGATGTGTTCTGGATATGTGTTAAATGTATGCATATAGATTACATTATCCTTCATGGTTTGATTGTGTTCAATAAAGAAGCAATTGCTTCTGTATAAAAAAATCATATCTTTCCACAGCTGTATCAACAGAATTTTCTGTTCTTTTGGAAGGTAGTGGACAATGCATATCAAGTTTGACATAATCAGTTAATTCTACACAGTATGACCTTCTACAGCCATGAGCATATGCTTGAAAAGGTCCCTCTGAGCTGAAACTATAAGTATATTTCCTTAACTTATGATTCTATAGAATATTTAAATACATAGAAGAGTGTTCCATTTCCTAAATACAATTTTTGTACATGAACTTACATAAAAAGAAAAGTACTAAACAACTCATGGTCAATATGTAGAAAACCAATAGAGACCTGTCTCCTGTTCAACAAAGAAAGTACTTCTTTATAACTTATTTAAATAAATATTATATCATTCTCTAGCATTCATAAAGGATCTTAATGAATAAACAAAGACATTATCACATTACAAATGTGTTCATAAATAATCATGAAACTTCATTCTCTAAGCACTAATAAAAATAAAATAGTTAAAACCTTAGGACTAACTAGAAGAAACAGAGGCAGTATCCTATTTAACAAAGTCAGAAATGAAAAGGGACACTTAACAACAGAAACTGAGGAAATCCAAAAAAAAAAAAAAAAAATCATTAGATCCTTCTACAAAAGCCTACACTCAACAAAACTGAAAACCTGGATGAAATGGACAATTTTCTAGACCAGTTTCAAAAGTTAAATCAGGATCAGATTAACGATCTAAACAGTCCCATATCCCCTAAAGAAATAGAAACAGTCATAAATAGCTTCCCCCCCAAAAAAACCAACCAACCAACCAAACAAACAAACAAAAAAAAAACCCAGAACCTGATGAGTTTAGTGCAGAATTCTATCAGACCTTCAAAGAAGACCTAATTCCAATACTCCTAAAACTATTCCATAAAATAGAAACAGAAGATACTCTACCCAATTCTTTCTATGAAACCACAATTACTCTGATACCTAAACCACACAAAGACCCAACAAAGAAAGAGTACTTCAGACCAGTTTCCCTTATGCAAAATACTCAATAAAATTTTCACAAACCTAATCCAAGAACATATCAAAATAATCATTCATCATGATCAAGTAGGCTTCATCCCAGGAATGCAGGGATGGTTCAATATATGGAATTCCATCAGCGTAATCCACTATAAAAACAAACTCAAAGACAAAAACCACATGATCATCTCATTAGATGCTGAGAAAGCATTTGACAAAATTCAACACCCATTCATGATAAAAGTCTTGTAAAGATCAGGAAATCAAGGCCTATACCTAAACATAATAAAAGCAATATACAGCAAACCAGTAGCCAACATCAAACTAAATAGATAATTTCTTTTAATCAAAAGTGTCATGATGATCAGATAAGACGTTAAGAAGAAGAAAGTCCATATTGTCTGACTTCTAGACTAACTAATTAAAATTAATATACATAATGTTAGCATTCCTTCTACATTTCTCCCAACAGTTACCTAGCAAAAGCCAGGTAGGCCTAGTTTGCTATAAAAGGCATGTTTGGCCCTTCTGTGTTCTCTCTGCCCCCTATCTGCCTCCTGCATCTTTTCTCTCCCTAAACCCTTTTCTCCTCTCTCCCCTTCCCCCTTCCCCATATCGTTCCTGACCCCCCCCTCTCTTTGTGTATGTGAGTGTGAGTGTGTGTGTGTGTGTGTGTGCCTACTCCCATATGAACTCCCTTTTCCATACCCTAAATAAACTCTATTTTATACTATACCTGTTGTATGGCTGGAATCTCAGGGGTAAGGAAAGCCTCAGCATGGGCCCATTGAAGCAGCCCTCCTACCTCACCATACAGAGCTCTACAAAACATATCTTTGGCTCTTTTTAAAACTACAACACATAAAGCACGTATGCTTCTAGATATAGGGCTGCAGTAGAAGTAGGCATGTTTTGGTGGTAACCAATAGTTCTGTAATTGGACTTACAGCCTGCTAAACAAGAGGGAAAGCATGCTTGGTACTGGAAACCTAGACAGCTACCCAGGTCTAGCAGGGTCATGGGTCTCGGTAGAGAATCAACAACTAGCACTTACTGAACCAGCAGGATCTCTAACTATATCCTAAAAGATTTATCTTTACAACCACAAATAAGTAGAGTCCTTTGCCACGGACCGGGCCCAGTCGGCCCACCTCAACCCATGGGAATCAGATGTCTCGAACAGATGGACATAGAGTCAGCGAAAGTGAGATGATAAACAGGCTTGACACAAGGGAGTGTGGACCTGAATGTAATTTGTCAAATCGAGCATCAAACTTTTTATACAGAAGAAAATAAGGAAGTTGGGTGACAAACCTGCAAGGTACAGTGAGGTTACCAGATTCTTACACAAAACAGAGGAATGCAAACACGGAAGGACTGGCAGGAACCAACTGGCATAAAATTGAATGTTAACAACTGGGATTCAAAAGCAGCCCCATCTAAGGTTAGATGAATCTTAGAAGCGAGAGGCAAGGGCTTTGTGCCCTTGCCATAGTTCCTACTCTAGTCTGTTGTATAGTCCACCTTCCCCCTAGGCCATTGTAAATACTTGTATATGGGTATAACTCAGCTATCTATAGTTCCGAGTATCTACTCTTGTTCCTCCCTAGACCACAAGCTTCCTTCTTCCTAGATAATTGTAAATTCCTGTGTAGGGCAGTGACTTAGCTATCCATGCCCAGGGTAGGCTCAAGGACTGACTGCCTAGGACTGGTGAAGAATCTAACTTAGCTGTATGTCAAAAGTTCAATCCTTAGAAGCACTTATAATAAAGCAGTATTAAGGGAAAGCACACAGATCTGTTTACCACCTAAAGCAAGGACATTGGAGCATTCTTCATACAGGATGCCACAGTTCCAGGAGACTAAGTTTCCGTGAACTTTTCTCCTCGGGACCACGCCCGGGCTTTTCGGACTGTCAGGTTGGTCACTACTGGAGTAGATGTAGCAGTCCTTACCTTTTTTTTTTTTTTTNGATTCTAAACTCCCACCACCAAACTGCCTATCCCACCCAACCCTACCCATTGCTTCTGTGTACATTTGATCCTTACCTTCAGGCAGACACAAGAATCACACCACCAACTGCAATCCTGGATGGACCACTTACACTCATCCTCCTCTCCCATGAAGCCAGGTATCATTGAAGAAAAGGGTGAGGAAAAAATGTAAGAGCCAGAAGAGGCAGATGACTCCAAGAAAACACAGCAGGTCAGCTGCACATCTCAGAAGCAAGTTCCATCTCTCTGGCAGGATCAAAACTGAGTTCCTGTTCCCAATCCCTATAACCCAATTCCTATCCTGCTTCTTCGGATGTTTCATGTTTGTCTGTAAACCAGTGAAGAATGTGAAAAGGGAAGATGCTGTTATCCCATTATCTAAACTAAGGCACCAAAGTCATGAATGTGTTGCTTGTCTTGACTTAATTGAATACCTGCAGCTTGCTCACTCCTTTGTTCCCTTATCATTCTAAAATTTCAGGCCAGAGTCCACAGGAAAGCTGGCCAAAAAAGCTGAATTAAGGACCCTAAAACTCAGGGACTCAGGATAAGGTCCAGTTGCCAACATTAACTTCCTAGCTTAACCTCTTGTGCCAAAATATGACTGGTTAATGCAAGAGTTCCCCTCATAGTTTGATTTATATCTGCTTTAATTGGGTACTAAGTCTGACACATTCAGTGAGTCCTATTGTGTATACAAACATTGACATACTTCAAAGTAATTTCAGCTTTATCCATAGTTATTAGAAAAAATAAGGACACAGTCAAAATACTATTTGCTTATTAAAAAATTTTCATTCTTAGAAAAAATAAGGACACAACAGAAAACTATTTGCTTATTAAAAAGTTTCCATAGCCTTTCCTTAAGTCTCTGCTCCACTCTTTGTCCCTGCATTTCCTTGTGCAGGGGCAATTCTGTTTTTTTTGTTTTGTTTTTTTGAGACAGGGTTTCTCTGTGTAGCCTTGGCTGTCCTGGAACTCACTCTGTAGACCAGGCTGGCCTCGAACTCAGAAATCCGCCTGCCTCTGCCTCCCAAGTGCTGGGATTAAAGGCGTGCGCCACCACTCCCGGTTTGCAGGGGCAATTCAGGATTAATATTTTTCAGATGAGTGAGTGGCCCCATCCCTCAACCAGGAGCCATGCCTATCCACTGGATATGGTATCCTCTGGATATGGTATCCACTGGATATGGTATCCTCTGGATATGGTATCCACTGGATATGGTCTCTACAGGTTCTCTCTCCCCTTTGTTGGGTATTTCAGCTAATGTCACCCCTGTTGGGTCCTGGGATTCTCTTGGGTCCCTGGCATCTAGGGCTTTCTTGTGGCTACCCCCAGTTCCCCATCCCCTACTATTACACACCTCTGTTAAATTTTATGCCCCTCTGTACTTCTCCCTTTTCTCCTCCCACACCTGATCCTGGCCCCCTTTCCCTCCTTCTCCTCTCTCCCTCCCAGATCCTTCCCTCCCTCTATCTTCCATAATTATTTTCTTCCCTTTTCTGAGTAGGACTGAAGCATCCACACTTTGGTCTTCCTTCTTGGGTTTCATATGGTCTGTGAGTTGTATTGTGGCTATTCTGAGCTTTAAAAAAATTTTTTATTTTTTATTTTTGCTAATATCCAATTATCAGTGAGTACCTACCATGTGTGTTCTTTTTGTGACTGGGTTATCTCACTCTGGATGATATCTTCTAGTTCCATCCATTTGCCTGCAAATTTCATAAAGTCATTGTTTTTATTAGTTGAATCCCACCTAGGGATCCATGCCATCTACAGAACCAAACCTAGATGCTATTGTTGATGCTAAGAAGTACTTGCTGACAGGATTCTGGTATAGCTGTCTCCTGAGAAGCTGTGCCAGAGCCTGACCAATACAGATGCAGATGTACATGGCTAACCATTGGATTAAGCATGGGGACCCAGAAGAGTTAGGAGAAGGACTGAAGGAGCTGAAGGGGTTAGCAACCCCACAGGAAGACCAGCAATATCAACCAACCAGACTCCCCAAAGCTCCCAGGGACTAAACCACCAACCAAAGGGTATGCATGGAGGGACCCATGGCTCCAGCTGCATATGTAGCAGAGGATTACCTTATCTGGCATCAATGGGAAGGGAGCCCTTTGGTCCTGTGGAGATTCAATGTCCTAGCTTGAGCACTGAGGCAGGAATGGTTGGGTGGGTGAGGGAGCACAGCCATAAAAGCAGGAGGAGGAGGGATAGGATGGGGGGGGGTTGTGGAGAACATTTGAGATTTAAATGAATAAAATAACCAATAAAATAAAATAAAATTAGGAGCTGGGCAGTGGTGGCACACACCTTTAATCCCAGCACTTCGGAGGCAGAGACAGGCAGATTTCTGAGTTCAAGGCCAGCCTGGTCTACAGAGTGAGTTCCAGGACAGCCAAGGCTATACAGAGAAACCCTGTCTCAAGAAAAACAATAAAATAAAATAAAATAAAATAAAATAAAATAAAATAAAATAAAATATCATATCATGAAAAATTATTTCCATAGAAGATCTAAATCACAGGACAGTGAATAAAAAGCCATTTACAAAATCTTTCATTTATTCTTCCTATTAAAAAGAGTCATATACCGCTCAGTCTTAGCTTAACACATAAGTTTATTTTGAGAAGTTAATAAATTCTTTTCATACAACTGTAGAACTTAACATGATAAAATACTTCAAGCAGACATGAGCAATATTTCCTGTAAGCATCAGTGAAGTCATCACATAGCTTTGGTAATCACAGAGGGACCCATGTGAGAAATGTCTTCATGTTCCTCTTTACTGGAAACATCACTGAGAGACTTCAATTCTGTTTGCCATTTATTTCTTCCTGTTTAGCACATGCAAAGCATTAAAATTTTTAAAACCAAAAATTCATTACAATGAACACCTCCAAACTGTTGTCAATTTAAGTGTACATCTGAGGACATCATTTATGATCTCCTAATTTCCTAGGCAAATAACTATGAACAACTGGGGAATGCTGAAAGAAAGGAAAATGGTCTTCTCTCAGGGAGATGCCTGGTATTAGACCTAAAATCATATGCACACAGGTAGCATTATTTGGAATGAGAATGTTATATATATTTAGGAATATGCATACATTAATACACATATAGGAATGCACATATGTTAGGAACATGTGTGTGTATGTGTGTGTGAGTGTATGTTTGTGTGAGTGTATGTGTGTATGTGAGTGTGTGAGTGTGTGTGTGTGTGTGTGTGTGTGTGTGTGTGTTTGACAACAATTGAAGTAATACAAGCTATGAATTAGAGACAGATCAAGGCGGTACATGCTGGACTCAAACTCAAAGAAATCCATCAGCGTTGTTTCCAGAGTT
The DNA here is from genome assembly GCA_902729485.2 of Mus minutoides. NCBI lineage: Eukaryota > Metazoa > Chordata > Mammalia > Rodentia > Muridae > Mus > Mus minutoides. The sequence continues at coordinate 8,000 of LR753198.1, read as the reverse complement.
CTAGGATTAAAAGTATGTGCCACCACCACCCAGCATGGAAAGAAAAAATTTTAGAGAGCTACGGAATATAATAATCTCTGTAATAAACTTCTGTGACCCCATTTTTTTCAGTTTCTCTGAATGTAGTATTGAAATTTAAGTCCTATTTGCTTTCCAAAGGATGCTAATAGTCCAATGCATTGCATTAAAGGAGGGGGTGAACAGACAGGAGGGGAGTACCAGCATTTCTCTGTTCCCTGACTTTCAGTTTACAAGAGAATCACATGGAGCCTATGTTGGGGTTGGTTATTGAGATGCAGGTTGCAAATCTCCCATCTCCTAGTTTATGATGGATGCCAGTGATGTCTGTGGCTGGTAACAGGAGTCCTACATCAAGGAGATTTATGGGAAGGATGCATTTAGTGTTATTCATGAGCCACTTAACAAGCTTCAGCCAAGAATACAATATAGCCTTTGTTTACAGTCCCAGGAGGTCTTTAGAAGGCTTTTGAAAATTGAAGATTTTTTCCCTTTCTTTCTTTCCTTCTTTCTTTCTTTCTTTCTTTCTTTCTTTCTTTCTTTCTTTCTTTCTTTCTTTCTTTCTTTCTCTCTTTCTCTCTGTTTTCTTTTCTTTCTTTCGCTCTCTCTCTCTCTCTCTTTTTTTTTTTTTGATAAATGGTAGAAGATCTTGAGGTGAGTCTGAAAGCTGGAAGCTTATTTTCCTGTTAGCTTGAAGAGTACTATATTTCATTCTAACTTCACTGTTTCCTCAATAAAAAATTATCAAATATTCCACTGGTATTTGATTTTGCTATTGTTCTGCTACATTAAATAACCAAGAGGGACACATATTTTTTTTTTTTTTAGAAAAATGATTTCAATCTCTATACAGGAAGTTTGAGCATCTTAACAGTATATCCAGACTATTTGAAGAGAAATGAAACAACATATGTTTGAAGCTATCTTTTGTATCATATTTTTATGTTTGCGACATGTATGCTTCCCAGTGCACTGTTATTTATGACGACAATAGTGTGCTCATTCTGACAACCAGGAAAGTTATTTCCACAGCTGACTGAAAGACTTAGCAATCATGCAACTGTGTTAGGATAGCTTTGCCGGATGAAATTAAGAAAATAATTTCAGTTAGCATGAGAATAATGAAGTCACCAATAAAATGTTAACTAAGGGAACTGGATAGTATGTAGATTACAAGATCTTTTTTTAAATTATTTTCAAAAAACCCCCAATTTCTAGGTAATTTCCAACTATACCAAGAAATTATAAATTGAGCTTTGCTTCTAATTTTAATGAAGTTGAAGACCTAATATTGATTTTCCCACATATGAACCTTAAAAACTGTTTTCAGAAGAATGGTGATTTGTTGTATGACTGCTTTTCATGAGGTTTTATGGGAGGCATAAGACTCCAGTTTAACAAATAGACATATTATTGGAGTCTTCATCAAGACCGGGTTAAGGTTTAATTCATAGCTGGGATCCTTTATGTGACATAAAGCACCCCAGTCATAAGTCCATCCTTCAGTTTCAACTGCAGAGTTTCAGACACATCATTGCACTTCAGGCCTCAGAAGAGCCTCTTGTTACTCCATCATGGAGTGCTTGGAGTAGCATGGATTTCAGTGTCATTATTTTTTAAATACTGAAATAGGTACTCAGAAACATAGTAAGACTTTGTTAATTTTGGTCTTATCTACTCCCTAAAACTTTTTTTTTTTTTTTTTTTTGGTTTTTCGAGACAGGGTTTTTGTGGATAGCCCTGGCTGTCCTGGAACTCACTTTGTAGACCAGGCTGGCCTCGAACTCAGAAATCCACCTGCCTCTGCCTCCCGAGTGCTGGGATTAAAGGCGTGCGCCACCACGCCCGGCTCTCCCTAAAACTTTTGACAATGCTTTCGAAGCCCTATGGCATACACCAAAATTACTAAATTTTTATGGCAAGAGACAAATAAAAGACAGTTGAAATAATCCATTGTCTACTTGGAATGTAAGCCATTTTGGTCATATTAAGTGATTAAAAATTAAAATACAGCATAGTTTGGGGGGATATAAAAACCATCATAAATAACCTAATCAGCTTGATCTGAAGAACATACTACTTTAAATAATCCAACAGATATAAAGGTGTACTAATGTAATATGAAAAATGAGTGTATAATATTTGAGATAGGAAAAAGGGGAAAGTCTTAAAATTCTATAAATCCTCACTAATATGCCTTTGTTTCCCCCATAGGTATTATAAGAATTATAAAATGCCAGATGATATTTTCTTATAATTCATGAGTATAAGGCTTCTCTTTATTATATGACACAGCAATGTCCATGTCAGACAAGGTAATAAGCAAATAGGAGCCAATATTTTCAAAGCTGGAAGCCATGCTGATGTCCTTGGCCTGCACTACCACTGAGAGCTGTGTTGCTATCCATGGTCCATTCTGCATCATAGAGCTGTGTTGATTCTATAGCGTGTACTGCCACCAAAGACTATGTTAAGGTCTGTAACACATGCTGATGCCAAAGACCATATGGATGTCCATGGTTCAAGCTGTCACCAGAAACCATGTAGAAGTCCATGATCCATGATTCTGATGGCTTAGAGGTCATGGAAGCTACTTTTCCAGTGGTATGGATGACTACAGACTCATAGTTGAGAAAGAGCAACATAAACGGTCTCTTTGACAAGCCCTACCCCTGTACTCGCTCCCTCCCCCAACCCAAAGTAACAGCCTTCCCAGAAAGTCATCAAAGAAAACTCATAAAAAGTGTGATAAGGATGCTGAAGAGTAGCTCTGCATAATTGTTGGCTTCTGGTGGGGGTGCAGGTGCAAAACGACTCAGTTTTCTTTAAGGGGCTGGCTACCAGTAGTTTGATCATGCTCTAGTGAGTACATGAGCAATACAAATTGGTCTTGTTTCTTCCTTCTCCTTCTCCTCCTCCTTCTCCTCCTTCTCTTTCTCCTTCTTCCTTGAGGGATATCAAGTGTCAAGGGGCATACCTGGTAAGACTGGGAAGTGAGTGTGATTGAAATACATGATATGAAATGCCCAACTGATCAATAAAATATGATATTGGGAAAACTGTAGTCACTCTGGAGTTCAAAAAATGTATTTTGTTTATACCATGAATAAGTCAAGTGGCTGAAGAAATAGCTAACATAAATTTCTCTGATTCTTGACATAGTCATTAATAATTGAAATTAAGAATTTTACTAATATATACCTTAGATAAAAAAGAAACATGTTCACTCAATAACACCAGTAACGGGTTGTTGATATCCAAATTTCTGCAATAGAAGTAATACTTTTCTTTGATTTTGTTATTAACTTATAATTCTCTACTCCATATATTTCTGAATCCTGTTAATTCTGGTCTTCAAATTAATAATCTATACTATGCAAAACAAGAATGCTCAACAGCAAATGTGGTGGCACACTGAAGATAAAAGAAGTAAGTTCCTTGTAAAGGTCTCCAGAGGAGCATGTCTACCAAGGTAGCGGTCATGCAAAGCAAACATAGCTATTGGCTCACAGTGATGTCATGGATGAGCAGCTGCCACATAGACATCAGTAGAGAATAAATGCTCTTAATATTTCAAGTACTGCATTTAAAATGTTTATTGCATTATTTTCTTTCATAACTGGAGCTCATTTCTAGATCTGAAAGGTTGCTAATTTTCTATTTTCTCCTGAAGAAATAAACCATTTTGTTTCTCCATTTAAAGCTTACCTTTTAAACCAAAACCTTTTATTTATATAAATATTGTAAAGAAAAGTTCCAATATCCTTGGAACCTGAAGAGGCTACCTCCAGTCTAGGCAGGACCCCCACTTGAAGGATAAGGACACCAACCCATTAAAAAAACTTTCAACCCCAAATTAGTCCTGTCTACAAGAAATGTAGGGACAAAGATGAAGCATAGACTGAGGGAGAATGGACAACCAGTAACCAGCCAGACTCAGCTAGAAACCCATCCCATGGGCAAGCATAAATTCTTTATTCTATTAATGATATTCTGTTATTTTTGCAGACAGGAACCTAGCATAACTGTTCTCTGAGAAGGTCTATTCAGCATCTGACTGAAACAGATATAAAGACCCAAGGCAAACACTGAACAGAGCTTTGGGACTCTTATGGAATAGTTGAGGGAAGGATTGAGGGCCCGGAAGAGGATAGGGACTCCACAGGAATACCAACAAAGTCAGCTATCCTGGACCCTTGGAGCTCCCAGAGACTGGGTCACCAAACAAAAAGCATACATAGGCTGGATCTAGGTCCCCGGAACACACGTGGCAGAATGTACATCTAGGTCTTCATGAGATCCTCTAACAACTGGAGCAGGAGCTGTCCTTGAAGCTGTTGCCTGTCTGTGAAATCTGGTCCTCTAACTAGACTGCCTTTTCTGGCCTTAGTTGGAGAGGATTTTCCTAGCCCTGCAGAAACTTGATGTATCAGAGTGGTGGGATTGGGGCAGAGGTTCTCTACCTTCTCAGAGGAGAAAGGTAAGAGGTAAGCGGTGGGACTGTGTGAGGGGGTACTGGGAGGTGGGGGTCAGCAATCAGGATGTAAAGTCAATGAATAAATAAATAAATAAATAAATAAATAAATAAATAGATGCGAGAAAAGTTGCAACATCTTGAAATATTGCTCATTTTCATATTTTTAAAAATAGATTCTTCTTACATACATTGAAACCTGATCATAGTTTTCTCTCCATCCACCTTTCCTCCTCCCTTTGACTTAATCTCCAATTAAGAGATGACAAAAATACCACAAGAGACAAAAACCAAAGAGAGCAAAACAAGACACAATAAGTCAAGCCAAAACCTGTCTTATGGACATTAGACAAGGCAAATCAACAGGAAGAAAAGAGCCCCAAGAGCAAGCAGAAGGGTTAGAGACACCTACTCCCACGGTTAAGAGCCTCAAAAAGTAAAAATAGCCATAGCATATATGTAGAGGACCCATACAGGCCCCAATCTTTCTACATTAGTCTCTGTGAGCCCATATGAGCCAGGCTTAGTTGATTCACCTAGCTGTGATCTGCTACGCTCCATCCCCTCTGAGTCCTACAATCTTTTCTGCCCACCTTCTGCAGGGCTTCTAGAGCTGTGAATTCAAGCTAAAACAGGGATACACTTTGCTGGGTAAATTTCTTGTCCTTCCTTTTCTTGTTCTGTATAAGTGTTTCTCTCTCTCTCTCTCTCTTTCTCTCTCTCTCTCTCTCTCTTTCTCTCTCTCTCTCTCATGTGTGTGTGTGTGATAAGTACAAGATTTTAAAGGTGGAATACTATTTTAAAGACAACTTTTTCCATTTCCTCTCACCCCATATCCATTCCTATGCACTATTAGTTATGCCAAGAACATGCTAATGGACATCTTTATATCTTAGGATTTTTTTTTATTTCATTGGACCTTCAGAAAAAAATCCTTGACTGTTTCAATGATCTGCATAATTCAGTGCAGTCTTGGTAGCTAAGAGAGTTTTCTTCCGAACAATGGTGAACTAATATATAACACAGGCACTAAACTTATTGTGTTTAAATAAATATTCCCAGAAAAATAGTTTTTCCTGTCTAAACAGTTCTAAGAAATGTATTATTGATATCATGGAGAGGATGTGTATTAACAGATTAGCTCACTAATTAAAACAACAACAACAAGACTCTGCTGCTGAAGTTCCAGATGAAGATCCATTGCTGAACCTTCTCTAAGTGGTGATCCCAAAAAAACTTAAGCAAAAATGAAATAGAGCAAAAATATACCCAACTAGTATCATACAGCAAAACCCTTAATAATAACAATATATTAAATTATTTTCTTTTTTCGATGTCCACTTCAGTGCTGCACACTGAATAAAGTAATCAAGGATTTTCTTCTTAAGGAAAAGAAGATGCCATCTCTGTCTTCAATGATCTTATTAAGGTGAGTACATGTATATAAGGTTTCTGGTAATAATGATCTAAACACTCTACCCAAATTAGTAAAGCAGTTCTCTAAGTAAGCCTTCAATGTGAGTACTGTTGTGATCTCTACTTTGTGGATAATAAATGAAGCATAGAGAGGTTTCATAACTTCCTAAATGCACACAGCTGATAAAAGAGAGCATGTTTCATACCCATGCCCTTGAAGTTTGGTTCCAGCCTTCAGGAACCTCCAGGTTTCTACCCACCATGCCATCTGCCACTATTTAACCTACATTAGAAAAGTAAGACAGAAAGAGGTACAGATTGGGAAAAAAAAGAGAAACAAAAATGGAAGTGAGGAGCAGAGAACTTTGAAGGCTAATGGAGTACTTGCCCAAATGTACTAAGAACCATTTTGGAAAAAAAAAAAAAAGACAATATGTGTTGTTGAAACTTTAAAGTTAGTATTAATTCTTGAAAATAATCTAAAGATCTTAGCATTGTAATTCTCTATACACATTAATTTTGTTATATTTATTGCTGTGTTTCTCTTTGATAAGATGCTTGTGAGTGATTTGCCACTACTTCCCTGGGTGAATTTAGTTAGAATTCTATGTTTTTCTGAAATTTTCATCAGTGTAGTCAGCATTTCTGGCCCCATTGTTTTACAGCTATAGTTTGTGTTTCCAGTGCCAGGGCACCTGACCTGTTCTACTTTAGGAAGCCAACATACACAGAAAATGGAAGGACATAAGAAATCATTTACTTGAAGTATATTTCTAGAAACTTCCATGTACATACAGTGAATGGATGGTATTTGACAGCGTGCACTATTTAAGATGGCCTCTTTTTTTCATTTCCTTTTTCCCTCTACAAGTGTGTGTTAACTAGAATCTGACTATTTTGAGGGATGCTGCACAGAACTGCAGGTTAGAGAGGAAAGTCATGTAGCTGATTCACTGGGAGTGGGGGAACATCTTAGGAATAGCCTTAACTGATAATTCCTAGTTTTCTGTAGACTCATTAGTGAAAGCAGTGTGGAATTGGCCAGTCACTGCCTTAATCAGTACAGCTATGGGTTAGGCATTAGGCATTAGGGTTTCCAGAAATTGGACCCCTGGTAGCGCTTAATACTAGGGCTTATGTCTTATTTCACTGTCCCAAACCACTAGAAGAAATAACAACCACAGCCTGTTTAATTTCATTGAGATGAATGTGCTCAGAGAAAGAATCTTTTTTAGAGCAGTTTTTTTATTTTTATTAATATTTTTAACAATCTTCCAAGAATTTTGGAAAGGCAGTCAATGAGAACACGGTGGTGGCAAACTTTGAAATATGTTAGTAATGTTAATAATGTATATTGTAATTTAGATCCAGTTTATTTTGTATGTTTAAATGTTATGAATGAAAGTGTGATTATTACTATTTTTTTCTTTTTGTAATTAAGTAAAATTTCAAACTTTAGTTCTAGGGTAACTCAACCTTGAAATCCAGAAAACAAGGCAGGCATTGACAATTGTACAACTTATAAATTAACTGTGAGCACATGGTGAGTATTCTGATGATAGCCTGTCACAAGAATGGAAGTTGGCATCCCATTTATCAAGCCTGATATGTTAGAAGGTGGAGTGGGTAGAAAATACAGGCCCTCCCCAGCCACTGTATTCTCTAAACAGTTAAGTCTGCAGGTATTTGTCTGAACTGTTCCTGGCAGAAACCCTTTTGTCCAAAACATCTGAAGAAGGAAAGTCTCCTGTGAGCCCTTCACATTAATCACCGGCACAGTCTACACGAGACTCCGCCAAAAGGGATAGAGGACTCTTGTGTTGAGAGATTTTCAGAAACAGACGACAGGAACACTCCAGCCTGAGACTGGGCCATGTAGAGAGGAAATGTGAGCCCCTCACCCCTGACCCTCTCGCCTCTTTATTTTGATCCCTTTCACAATGCAAGGTTGGCAGGCACAGGCCATGCAATCCCTTCTCTCTTTTGTTAGTCTTGGAAAAAAAAATCTAGAGGTGGCTTACTGTGGCTCCCACCTAAGGGCTTTCTTCATTTTTAATTAGAAAGAATTACAACTTACGCCATATTTTTTTTT
>LR753195.1:8188-24563 GCA_902729485.2 Mus minutoides | reverse complement strand
AAGTACCCGTGGCTACTATCAAGTAGATGGCGTATAGGGTACCAACAATAGCTGAAGCAAGCATGAGATCCACAAAGAAAATGATCAGCTGGACCAACATGTCTGCATTTCCTCTTGATCACAGGATGTGTTTGAAAATTCCCAAAGCCCTCACTAGGCAATTAAGTCTTTGAAAAATATGATCAGGAAAAGGACATTTTGGAATATGCTAATGGAATTTGTGATTTCTCCAAATATCTCCCAAGGGAAACTTAATCTGATGAAACTTTTGATTTCCCAACTAGTACAAAATTGTGGCTAAAAGTCAAGTCCGGACCATTGCTTCATCACAGGTCTTATAATGGGGACAAACACAGGGTTCACCTACTCCCTGTGTGATTCACTCGGATCGTAGACTTCTGAGCAGTGGCACCAGGCCAACGTGCATTGTCAGGAGTTCTGTATAGAATTCTATTTTCCTTAGAAAACAAAAATGTACAGATCCAGGGTGAAAGGAAAATAAACCCATTTTTATACATCCAAAGATTCAGAAAGTTTTAGTTCTCTTGCATGTGCTGCTTTCTCTCAAATAACTTAAGAATAGAACATCTTCATTTCCTTGCAGTATAAGAAAAGTTGACCTTGAACAATTGATCCATACAATTAAAACTGTGGAATCACAGTACACTGCAGATATAAGAGGCAATAAATTCAAATCAGAAAGCAAGTAAGAGGGCTACTCCAGACAGGAGGTAAGAAGGAAGCCAGGCTCATGTGCTTGTTTGAATGATTTAAAGACATACTACCATGAAAATGCAATGGCTGGCCACCTTAACAAGGCCAACAGAACACGGAGGGAAGTGTAGCATTGTGTAACAAGCATGATTCCCAAATGAAGAAAACTGAACTGAAGCGCAATTCAGCAAAACTGATGGCACAGGGGAAATGAGAATTCATTTGTCCTTAATATGGAGAATCTTTCTTCAAGTATCAGTGACTAAGAATATGTGTGCCTGCTTCCAAATGCTTCAATTACCCAGTCTGGTTTTCCAGTAAACTTGTCTGATCTCTGACTATCTTAGATGCTGATCTAGATATAGTCATTCATTCATTCATTCATTCATTCATTCATTTATATGTGCACGTGTCCAGGGGAGGTCTGCACACCATGATGCACATATAGATGTTAGACAACAACTTGCAGGAGATGGTTCTCTCCTGTCACATGGGTCCTTGGGATGGAACTAAGGTTATCAGCCTGAGTGGAAAGCACCCTTGCACACTGAGCCATTTCATTCTGCTCTCTTACTGGTTATCTAAGTCTTGTTGTATAGGAGACTTAAAAACCACACAAGGCATCTTAATCTATAATGGTGATGGAACAGAATATTTAGGCTATAAGCTAAACAATGTAAATGTAGTGATGCAGCCAACTTTGGAAACATAGCTGGAGAGGTTGAGAGAGTTAAATAACATTAATTTCTATAATTTACATAGTTGTAATTCAACGAATACTCTCTAGTAAGAAATGAACACTAGGTATAGACTTAAAAACAATGAAGATGGTTAATAACAGAAACAGAAGTATACAATTAGAATATTTATAAGACAGAATGGGCAATAGAAAGTGTTGCAATTTCCATTTCCATGGCAGGGAACCAGCAGCCTTTTTTAAACTGGCCAGATATCAAGCTTTATTGGTAAGACTTCACACATAAACACACAAAAGGATGAAATTTTGTAGAGAAGAGAGAGGAAAAAAGGGACACGTTGTAACCTTAGGAAATACCAAGGTCAAACAAAGATGGGAGGAGAGCACAGAGAGAGGTGGGCTCAGCAAAATAGTGTGGCAAATCTCATCTCTGTCATACATGAGATTAAAAAGTCCGTGTCTAGCTAACCTGGAAATCAAGGTACACATGGGAACTGTTGCCTTCTGTACCTCTTTGTGACAACTAGGATGATTTTTGTCACAAATTGATTTGTGGCTGAGGAAGAATCATGGAAACTCTTCTTATAAGTCTCCAGGACCGTGATTCTTGTTCTAACATATACTTGTGTAAGCATTTTAGAGTTAATACTAGCTATGCTAGACAACACAACTCTAACGCAGAAAATGGTTTTATGTCTGAGGTTTTACAGATGGATTAACTCCTTTTCCTAGATGTAAATTAGATCTCATTTTGACTTACAAAAAAAAATAACATTTCAAATGTTCATTTCAATCATCCCCTCAGGATAGATTCCCTTATTTAGAGACAGATTAAACCAGTAGCCATCAAGATTTCAGTCCATTTAAAATGGCTTCAGTTGGCTATTGCAGCCAAATCATACATTTAATATCCCTCAATTTCCAGATCAAATTTCTCAAGGCTCCCTATAAATCTGTCTGCTTCCACCCACTTTTCAGAACTTTTCAGAACTTTTCAGAACCAAATGATGCCACGCTTTGATTTGTGTGTACCTGGACATTCGGAGGCTTCTCTGCTCTCCATCAATCTTTAAAGTCCAGGAAACATACCTGAAAAGATCTGCAGTGCAGTGAGTTAGAACAAGCTTGGAGTTTTCTGTTACAAAGCAAGCTGCATGACCTGATACATGCTGGGGGTCTGGTGGTGGAGTGATTTCACCTCAGACTCAGCAGCCCCTGAGTTCTGCTTTGTACTTTTTCAAGTCAGGAAAATACCCTGAAAGGGCTTTTCCCTAAAGCACTACTCTAGGGAAGGTCAAGATGCACTTCACTTACACTGACACCTTTCCCCCCATAAATGTTAAGTGATGTTGTATTGGCTTATATTTTTACACTATTAATTTACTGAGTCAGAGGCCTTCCTAGCCCCATATAACACATTTAAATGTGATGACTATGACATTTTCTTGATATTAATTAGGTGAACCTCCAGGCTTATAAAAAGGATCAAGTCTTCCTTGTCAGTTGACATGAGGCTTGGTTCCATGGCTTGCTCTGGCCAATAAAACGTGTTTAGAACTATCAGCAAGCAGTCTTGAGTGTGAGAGCTATGTTTTGTATTTTGTGGTTTATACCATAATGCTTTTTCCACAGCTCTTGACCCACAAGTCCCAGGTAGAATGGTTCTTGAGCCTGGGTGGGCTCCAGATGCAAGACCCACAGCTGATCTGTGAGTGTTACACACAGTGAACGAGAAAGGAAGTACTGATGTTGCAAGCTATTCAGATTTGGAAGTGGGGTATCTTTTCACCCACAGTATAATTCAGCCCCAGGTGAATAAGGCAATTAGCATTCCTTTTAGTAGCAGAAAACTATTTTAAGAATAGAAGGAGAAAGAATGGGAGGAAAAAAAGAAGAGTAAAATATTGCAAGCTTTAAGATTCTTGGCTTAGCATCTTCATAAGTCCTTGGTAGGATATTGGATGCCTATGGTTGGAGGCACCTGATAACCTTTTTTCTTCTTCTTGCCAGGATGAATAGATCTGAAATTTTAATATCACCTCCTTTTTATAGCCCACCAGTAAGCTAGCACTATGGGCTTCTCTGGTAGGGGTTTATATTGTTGGAAGACAATTGGAAGAACGAATTGTCTGAATTTGTTGTGATGCTCACAGTAACGATTGGGTGTGAAATTCCCAACGGAATTATGGCCAAGTACAGAGAAGTAAAACTAAAGTGAACTGTCTAGTCAGGCACAGTTGAGACACACTCTATATTAAACGGTAATATCATTTTGGCAAGTCAGCAATTACCTAAAAAACGAGACTGTATGTGGTGCAAGAGAGAACTTCCTATCCTCGGTAAAGCATGAAGACTTTGGTTTTGAATTCAGTCACACCTCTCATAACTTAAACTCTGCATTTTAATGTTCACTGTCCTCTTTGAAAGCCACGTGATGAATGGGTGCATCCTTCAGCCAGTCCACATTTAAATTCCGCTTACATAGTGAATGCATGCATCTTTCTGACTGTCTGCATTTAAATTCCAGGTAGCTTATTAGTTGCTCGTCCTTGGGAGCTGTTTACTGTTTCTCAATGTCAATGTCTTCTGTTGAAATAAAGGGGCAGTGATAGCATCTGACTCAGGTCATTGCAAAGATAAAATGAGTCAATGAATACAAAGTCTGGTAAAAGAGCCTTGGGTGCTTAAATAATGTAAGCTATCATCACAGGAATCTCTCTCTCTCTCTCTCTCTCTCTCTCTCTCTCTCTCTCTCTCTCTCTGCTCCTCCTTTTTCAATTTGTTATACAACTTATTTTTCTCTGACTGTGATTCCTTGAAGGTAGCAGCAACTGAAGATGTATCACGAATTAGCTATTTCAGGTCAATAACTTCTTGTGAGACCACTGGAGTCAAGAATAACGTGTAACCAGCAGCTATTAAGACAATGCAGAGCCACTGGGAGAATGTGCTCACCGTTTACTTATTCAGGTTGAAGTTCTAATGGCAAAGTGACTTCCTTGTTTTCTATACAAGAACTTCTTTCTGAACCTCGAAAACTGATTTTACAAAACAGATACTAGACAATAAATCCTATCACATAGAAAGGAGAAGGTCTCAACCTCTGTGCTCCTGAAAAGATGGCTGTTTTTTCAGATAGCTATATGAGTCCCTTTCTCTTCATATAGCTGATATTGCTTTTAAGAGCTATTTTGAATGTTGCAAAAGCATATTACTTTAGTAACAAATAATCATTTTGTTCCTATATCCATATATCAACATACATATGTATTTTGACCAAGCAAAAGATAATTGTGGGATAATAATTTTCCCCCGAAGTTGTAGACCTTTAATATATTTTAAGGAGTTTTATGCTACTTTCCATATTCCAAGACCTTTTGACCAGTGGGGAAAGTGTCTATTCATACTAAATGAGGAATGCCAGAGCTCTGTTGAAACTTGCAGCCTGAATATGTTAAAACACAAAGACTGAGCTCTTCAGTCCAGTGAGGCAGTGAAATGTGATGGAGCTCAGACAGGAGAGAGTAAGACACGACTCTGGAAGCCTTGGGAGACTGTAGAAGTGAGGGTCATTTTCCACTGCTGTTCTGTCAGTGTTTGTTTTTCCCACAGGCCCTTGCTTTTTTTTCTTCCTCCTTTCTTCACCCCCCCCGCCCCCTTTCTGCGTATTACACACAGCAACAGCGCCACCTACTGGCCTGTTCTATTGCCGATTTTTTTTTTCTTTTGTGATTTTACAGCTTTTATGGAAGCTGGTTTCACTTTCCATGGCTCTGTGCTTGTTCTGCTGAGAACCTTTGCAGTAAAGCTGTTTTGCAGTTAACTTAATAGCTCTCCATTATTAAAACAGCATTTCAAAGCAAACAAATGTTCCTACACCACCTTTTCTTTGGTATAATAATTTATGTAAATAACAATATTTTCCTTTTAAGGTATAGTGTAAATAAATATGTTGTCTTAGAAAACATATAAAATTAGCAACCCAATAACATTAGCCAGCTAAGCAACCTAGTTTGCTTTTATTTCCTTAAATATTGTTTCTGCATTCAGGAGTGTGTGTGTGTGTGTGTGTGTGTGTGTGTGTGTGTGTGTGTACACATGTAATATATACATATATGTTGTATGTACACACTTACATAGTACCCTTAAAGTTATAGATTATTATCTTCTTTTAAAATGGAGTTAGGGGATGTACTTAGTGCATGTTTATAACAATGGGGCATTAGAATAACTTTATAAATATACTATTCACTTCCGGATCCTGCTTGCAGAAAATGTAGACATTCTGCTTTTTTCATATTTTTGCTGAGCAGTGAGTCTGATCATCTGGAAGAAAAGTGCGTCGTGGCTGTTTGGAAGCTTGGTGACCTCCAGCCACGGCCTCCTCCTGTTTGGTTACTGAGAATCAGTGGCGTGCAAATATGAGATTGGAAAATAGTTGAAAGAAAGGGGAAGGGAAGAACACTTGGCTTGGACTATCCCATAGTAGCATGTAAGGGTTTGGCTTGAGGCAGGGCTGGAGAACAGGATCCACGTGTGACACAGTGCGGAAGGGATCCAGAAAGGGGCTGAAGCAAGATGCCAGGATGCCATCTTGGGAAAACCTCAGCTGATTCTGCTTGGGAGCAGTGGAGCATGAAGTGCGTCCCTGTTCTGACTGTGAACGTGTCCCTCAGTGTGTAGGAAGGCAACTGGAAGCAACTGGTATTTATCTAAGACTCATACTAACTGCAGAATGGATTTAGCCTCATTGAAAAGCATCTGAACGGGGCTCTACCATGCCTCAACAGTGTGCTTACAGACAGAATCCCTTGCCCTGTAGCACTGCAGGTCCTCCAACTCTAATGTTCCTCATTCTCTCTCTGCCTTCATCCAACTTGGCCTCTCGAGTCCTTTCGACGTGGTACTTTATAAAGCTGGTTCTTTCTGCTGCAGTCTACCTTCAGTTTCTAGTCCTTTCTCTTCTGCTCCTTTACTGGGGGGGGCAGTTCTATATATAACAACAATCCAAAATATTATCAATTAGATTAAAAAAAAGATTTAAGGTTAATTATTTAATTTATTGTAATCTTGTTTCTAACTGTTCCAGAGTAGAGTGATAAACTCCGTGACTACCTTCTTTTCTATCCAAGGCCAACAAACAGGTAAGTGAGGTATTTCTTCTGTAAGTTAACCATTAAGTCCAGGCAGCACAAAATCATGGCCCGTAAGCCTGGCATCACCTAGGCTACTGGATCTAAGGGTTAAAACATAAGAAAAACATATTAACTGGTGTTCCAACACAAATGAAATGGAGTATCAAGCTGGGACCATTTAGGTGTCAGAAAGGGGGGAGGAGGGAGAGAGAGAGAGAGAGAGAGAGAGAGAGAGAGAGAGAGCCCCTGGTAACCCCCATCCTCCATTTTGTTATCTCAGAAGAATTAAACTCAGCATGCACAGAAATCACACTGAGGCATGAAGCATGGCTCTACATTGTGGGGACAAAGAGGGCTGAGAAGGAAGAAGTTGTTGCTTATTTCTCTATAGGAATAAGCACAAGCCACCAAGGTGTCATATGATTAGGGATTCAGCAATGACATGAAGGTGTTTTGTAACCCAAACTGAGGGCTGTGAACACAATATAGAGTCATTTGTGACACGCTCTTCCAGTTTAGGAAGCAGTGGTTTAATAGGGAGGAGGTTGTGGAGATCAGGTAAAAATTAACATTTTCCTTCAGCATTTGAGAAAATTCTCCCAAATATCATTGAAATCTTAGAGAAATGAGTCATGTTTCTCAGAGATAGTCAACATGTCCTGATTTTTTTTTCCTTTGAAAAGCTGAAAACAACCCAGATGTCCCACAACAGAAGACTGGACACAGAAAACGTGGTTCATTTACACAATGGAATACTACTCAGCCATTAAGAACAAAGACATACTGAGTTTTGCAGGCAAATGGATGGAACTAGAAAAGATCATCCTGAGTGAGGTAACTCAGACCCAAAAGGACATACATGGTATGTACTCACTAATAAGTGGATATTAGGTGGCATGCTTTTCAAAACAGGTCATTATAAATAAACATTAAAATGAATTCAGAATCCATGTAATGGTGGGAGTGTTCTGCAAATCCGATTTAATCTGCTTATTTCAGCAATTATAGCAAACAGGATTGCACAACTGGAAGTTCCATTGTCAGTGAAACTCTTGTAAGAGGAGTTTATGTGCCTGCTTATACAAGGAATTGCACAGAAATAATAGATGCCATTCATAAAAGTTTTGCAGAATAAGCAGAAGCATGCTTCCCGTGGTCACTTCTCACCCAACCTTTAGTTAAATGCAGATTATTACACTGTAGTTTAATAAAGGCTGAGCTAACATAGTCCAAGAAGGTATGTTTCTGCTATTCCAATTCAACAGAATGATATGGCTTCAAGAATATGAACTAACAAGAAATTTTTAAGTTTCTGTGGGGAAAAAAAAACAAAAACCACAGAATATACTATCTTACTTGCTAACAAGGTGTTCAAATCCAACAGGTTCAATATCGGCCTCTCCAAAATACCAAGAACATAACCTTTCTTGCTTAACTAAAGTGTGCAGCACATTTCTATGTTCCAAATGTGAGTCCCTAGGAGAGAGCATCACCACAGCATACAAGAATGGCAGACATATGCCTCACAGCATATTTAACCAGACATGTTTTCACATACATTAATAATTTATCTCTCATGATTGAAGTTTGCTTTTAAGTTTTGATTTTTTTCATATACTTTATAACTTACTAGAGTAGCCATAAATGTATACTGAATAAACCAGGTTGTATTTTTGAGGTTTGATCTTGCAGGAGTGGAGCCATTGTTCATGCACAAATCGAAGGCCAAAGGAGGCTGAGTGTGTTGTCTCTTTTCTTTGACTCCTGCTTATTCTCAGCCTTCTCAGTTACGATTCAATAACCGGGAGGCTGATGCCTCGTAATTAAATGCATTATCTCTTTGCCTTCTTCTTCAGATCCATTGGGTTAGGCCAATGAGAAGCCCTGCTGAAGATCACATGGTAAGGTAAGGGCTCAGGGCAATTCTTCACCATTCTGACAACCTTGGCTTTCCAGTTCTAGAAGTGGATAGCTCTTCATGTCATCCATCTGAGCCATCAGGTGACTCTGGTGAAGTCATCACTGCCCTCAGGTGTCTGGGTGTAAAGATGATGACAGTGTTCCCCTCCCCTTCTTTGTGTTAGTATAATCCCCTTAACGGATCCCCTCCATCTCACCCAAGCCTCTGGGAGAAGAGATGACACTGTATCACAATTGGATAGAAACCCCTGATAGACAATTTGTAAGTAAACAACATTACGGGGTTTCCTACTATTCCAGGATCAAGTAATCTGGTTATTGATTTAGAAAATAAAGGACGACTTTAGAATAATTACTTGGGTATCACAAAGACAAAGCACAAGTAGATGAAGTGATTTTTATACAGCAATGAAAGGTGGCAATGATGCCCAGGATCAGGGGTCTCAGCTCTCTCCCTCCCCTGCTCCCTCCCTCTTTTGCTATCTCCCCCTTCCCCTCTTTCCCCATTTGCCTCTCTGTCTTCCCCTCTCCCTCTCTCTCCCTCTTTCTCCATCTCTGTACCTCTCTGTCTCCCCCTCCCTCTCTCTCCATCTCCCTCTCTCTCCCTATCTCCCTCCTCTCTACATCTCCTTCTCTTTCACCCTCCTTCTCCCTCTTCCTGTCTTCCTCCCCTCTCCTTCTTTATCTCCCTCCCCCCATACACATTCTTTTCTCTTTCTCCTTCTTTCTGTTCCCGATGGTTTTGTGGCAGTAAACATCTGGTTGCATATTTTTATTGAAAATTGTAGCAAAAGAAACCATATAATCTACTTTTACAATTTTATAAGTGGTAGCAAAGAATTAGGTGGTAAACAAAGAGTCACTAAGAGAAATTAGCCTGGCAAGCTGCTGCTGCCTAGGAGGAGTGTTGTCTATGTGCACGTTGTCTTTTTTTTCATCTGCTTGTCTCTCTCTTTCAAGTGTTACCACCACCTAGAGTGCCAGAACACATTCACATCCCTACAGCTTCATCTCTCACAGTGAGAGGACCCACACAGAGTGAGTTCACCAGGGCTAAGAGGAGAAAGGCTTAATGTGCAGTCACTAACCACCGACCCCTGTGCTGTGGTTTGTCTGCTAACTGAGCATTCTTCTTCTCTGCGGTTAGATTGAGTGATACTGGAGAGGCCACCCAGCAACTATTGTGAACCTGAGGTTCAATTCTGCCCCCTGCCTTGTCAACTGCAGGATCTTGTTGTATAGCTGAGTCAGGGTTGCCTCATCCTTGACAGCCACAATGGATGTGGCTCAGGTGTCCCGTGAAAGAACTGGCTCCCCAGGGAAAATCTGCTTTTTCAGCTGCGGAGTAGGTGAGAGCTCAAGCCAGGTTGCTTGAGGTGCCACTGATGTTCACACTCCAAGGGATGCATTTGTGGTTTCAGTGCCGTCTTCACTTACTTGTGTTAATTAGCAAGATGACTTGGAAGCCTTTTCTTCTGAATCAAGACTGGAGGAAACAAAATAGGAGACTTAGAGGGGAGGGGTTGAAAAATATAAAGTCAGGAAGTAAAGAATGATTCATTCTTTGTCTGCGATGACATTCATCTAAAATAAAAATTAAAAACTTTAACAAATATTTGTTTCTATTTGTGTGTATGCATGTGTGCTAATGTTCCTGTATACTAGGTACAGATGGGGTATGGAAAGATTGCATATGCAAGTGTGTGGAGGCCAGGTGTTCTTCTTCAGGTACCTTGTTTGTCTGACTATCTATCATCTATCTATCTATCTATCTATCTATCTATCTATCTATCTATCTACCCATCTATCTATCTACCTATCTATCTATGTCTTGAGAAAGATCTTCTAACTGGCCTAGAAGTCACCAAGTAGACCAGACTGGTGGCCAGGGAGCCTCAGTGATCTACCTGCTTCTGTCTCCCCAGCGCTGGAATTAGAAGAGTGTAGAATTTATGTAGGTTCAGGTACTCCTGCTGCAAGACACACACTTTATCCATAGAACTTATTTCTATTTGAGTACTTTGATTTTGAATCCCTCATTTCTTATGATCATTATCTGAATTTAAGTGGTATAGTTTGTTTTCCCACCTACAACAGAAACTAGTTAAGAGGGTCATGTAGTCATGTACATGTGGACATGAAATTATAAATGCTAAATGGTTTGGACATCTCTTCTAGTATGAGTAAAAAGAAGGTTTCTGCAAAGCAAAACTGGGACATATTCTGCATTTATTTAGTCCCTATGGCTTTGATGTAAGCAAAACATCTGCATATTACCACTTTAATTAGTGTCTTGTCTTTGTAACCTAAAAGTACAAACATTCCCCAAGTTGTTTTATGTAATATTTATTCTTGTTAAATACTTAGGACCAGAAAAGAAAAACCTGAAATGCAGATTAATAATGCATCCATACAAAGCAAAACTAAGTATAGGCACATAAGCTGTTGTTACTAATTCTAACTGCAAACACAATTTTAGTCCATGTTTGTTTTCTTAGGTCAAACAATGACCAAGACACAAAGAATCCCAAACACAAGGGATTTATGCTTTCAGCTATTTTGGGTAGTCCCTAGCAAGATTTTAATTCAAGTAGAATTCAGCAATAACATTCATTAGCATGTAACATCTATCAAAAAGTGGAAAGAAGGTGTTAAGATGAACAAAGATTCTGATAGGGGCAGGCAGGCCTTAGGAATAATGCCAGGGTTAATTAATTTCCCCTGATGTTTTGATGGTTATCAGACAGACAGTCTCAGAAGATTTCCCAGGCAAGATTTCAGACCTCAAAGATAATCTATGATGATAAACCTGAAAATTACTGTGGACATGTTTGGGAAAGACACTTTTAAGGCATGGTGGGAGGATTTGGATAGATGTCGCCAGCAATTTTCTTGGTGCATCAGACGTTTTAAAGTTATAAGAACACTGTATCTTACTGTAAAATGCTGAAACACAAACTGAATATACACAGTAAAAGCAAAGCCTTTTCCTCCAGATCATATTATCTTAAAGTAGTAACAGCGAGATGTGAATACTACACTCTATACACAAATGCACACACACACACACAAATGTACACACACAAACACACACAGTAGATCTTACTAAGATTTTTCCTTACGAACAATGAAAATGGATGTGGTACATATATGTTTATATTTTTATTTTTTTGAAATGTGATCTCTTTCTGGTACTGAAACTTGCTTTATATTTACCGATTTTCATGGACTCTTCCAATGTTGATTTAAAAATTATATAATTGGCTAAAAGTTATATAGTGCTTCACAACACAGAATAAACTTTGGACAGGTTCCTTTTGGTTGGAATTAATCATTTCAGAAAAGATCCATTTGAGTCAAAGAATTTTACTCCTTCCCCACTTCACACACACAGACACTCACACACACAGACACTCACACACACACAGAGAGACACACACACACACACACAGACACACACACAGACACAGACACACACACACACACACACACACACACACACACACACACACACACCCTAAGTGTATTTAGAATCTTCATCAGCTCACCATTCAGTGAGAGTCCCTGTGGTCTGTCAACATTATAATTTCAAAAATAAGTAAAACCGACTTTCTTTTGAGGGGGAATGAAGACAATGCAAAGGAAGGAAGAAGAGACATGGGAGGCATAGCACTTTACATGTTCAGTTTAAAATAGGCCCCCACACTTGGTCATCAGTCAAATACTATGAGACACATAGATCTAAATATTGTCATGCTCTTTTCAGTCATCTTACTGATGAGGAAGCTCTGAACTAAGGAAAAGATATGATTGTTGTTGCCTAACAATTATATTAGAGGTCATATTTTTGTGTAAGTCTGAGGATAATCATGACCTTGTGCATGATATAAAATAGAAAATAACTTAAAGTAGTTTTTTTGGAATTTGCTGGTCATGCTATTGAGAAGTTGAAATGGGCACCTGGCTTCATCTGATCATTCAAATGATTTTACCTTGTTTCATTTTCCTTCTGTTTTATAAGCACTCAACTCCTGCATATGCCCTCTCAAGTTTTTCATCTTGAAAAAGAAAAACCTATTATCTACTCATTTAAAAACTGTCAATTCACTCTATGCCTAGTCCCCTGCTAATACACTTCTCTGTCTCCACAAATTCCAACTTTCCAGATTTTTATGTTTGTGTTTTCTTAATTTTAAATTCACTTTTTCATTTGCCATGTTATAACCTAGGAGAGTTCTCTTTTTCTCTCCCTCTCCCTCTCTCCCTCCAGCTCCCTCTCTCTCTCTCTCCCTCTCTCCCTCCCTCCCTCTCTCCCTCCCTTTCTCCCTCTCCATCTCCCTCTTTTTCTCTGTCTCTCTGGGTCTCTCTGTCTTCCCCCTTTTCTCTATCTCTGTTGCTCAATTATCTCTATGCTCTGTCTCTAAACTTGCTCTTTTCCTGGTAATTCACACACACACACACACACACACACACACACACACACACACACACACACACCCTGAGATAAGAATTTGAGCACAGCATCACCAGGGACACCAGGTAAGACCACTCCAAGCCCTCTGCCTGCTAACTCCTCTGAAAGCATAGTCAGCATATTGTAACTGCACCCTGTGCCCTGTTCTTCATTTCTGCCCCACAACCCTGCTTGCATTCCCAGAGACCACACAGACACCACAAACCCCAGGCCAGGCTGGCAATAGGAATCCCAGAGGGAATTTTAGCACTGAAAAACCTCAGAGGCCATGCAGGCCACAAAACCCTATTGGACCCGAAGAAGAACCACAGGGCATTCAGATCCAAAGACTGAGAGGAAACAGAAACCATCAGGGGGAAAAAAAATCCAAAAACTACCCATAAAGTTGGACATCAACACCTGAACCTAGAATGACCACAAAACCCGGATGGCCAGGGGCCAGCTTAAGAACTCAATCAACAACAGCCAGAGCAATAAAGCACCACCAGAGCCCAGCTATCATACTACAGCAAGACCTGGTTATTCTAAAATAGCTGAAGCATAAGAAAACTACCTTACATCCAATCTTATGAAGCTAATAGAAGTCTTTAAAGAGGAAATAAATAAATCCCTTAAAGAAACACAGGAAAATACAATAAAAAAGGTGAAGGAAATTAACAAAACTCTTCAAGATCTGAAAATGAAAATAGAAGCAATGAAACACACACACACACACACACACACACACTAAAAGTATCAAAATAATAAGAATTAATAATCATTGGTCATTAGTATCTTTCAACATCAACGAACTCAATTCCCAAATAAAAAGACACAGGCTAACAGAATGGATGAAAAAGTAGGATCCATCATTCTCTTGCATAAAAAAAAAACATACCTCCCCATCAAAGATAAACATTATCTCAGAGTAAAGGGGTGCAAAAGAGATTTTTCAAGCAAACAGATCCAAGAAGCAAGCTGGAGTAGCCATTCTAATATCTCATAAAATAGACTTTTAACCAAAATTAATCAAAAGAGATGGGGAAGGTCACTTCATACTCATCAAAAGAAAAACCACTAAGATGATGTCTCAGTTTTGGAGATATATGCCCCAAATGCAAGGGTACCCACATTCATAAGGAACATTCCTAAAGTGTAAATAACATATTGAACCTCACACATTAATAATAGGAGACTTCAACACCCTACTCTCACCAATGGGCAGGTCATCCAGACAGAAACAAAACAGAAAAATAATGAAATCAAGTGGACCTATCAGATATATAGAGAGAACATTTCACTCAAACATGAAAAAATTTACCTTATTTTCAACATCTTAAAGAATTTTCTCCAAAATTGACAATGTTCTCAGTCTCAAAGTAAGTATCAACAGATACAAGAAAATTAAAATAACTCCTTGTATCTTATCAGACTACTATGGGTAAAAGCTGGATTTCAATACCAGAAAACCTGAAAACTCATGGAAATGGAACAACTGTCTACTCAATGACCACGGACGGAGTCAAGGACGAAATAATGATATTAAAGACTCTCTAGAAATCAGTGAAAACAAGCCGGGTGTGGTGGCACACGCCTTTAATCCCAGCATTCGGGAGGCAGAGGCAGGCGGATTTCTGAGTTCAAGGCCAGCCTGGTCTACAAAGTGAGTTCCAGGACAGCCAGAGCTATATAGAGAAACCCTGTCTCGAAAAACAAAAACAAAAGAAAGAAAGAGAGAAAGAGAGAAAGAGAGAAAGAGAGAAAGAGAGAAAGAAAGAAAGAAAGAAAGAAAGAAAGAAAGAAAGAAAGAAAGAAAGAAAGAAAGAAATAAATCAGTGAAAATGAAAGCATAGTATGCCCAAACTTATAGGTTACAATGAAAGGAATGTTAAGTGGAAAATTCATAGCACTAATTTCCTTCATAAAGAAATTAGTTAGATCTCATACTAGCAACTTAACAGCACACCCGAAAGCTCTACAGCAAAAACAAGTAAACACAGCCAAGTATGCAGCAAGCAATAAACTCAGTGCTGAAATCAACAAATTAGAAACAAAGAGAACAACAGAAAGAATTAATGAAACCAAGAGCTGGTTCTTTGAGAAAAATCAACAAAATAGACAAACCTTTAGCCAAACTAACTAAAAGGCAGAGAGAGGATATCCAAATTAACAAAATTTGAAATGAAAATGGGCCAGGCAGTGGTGGCACATACTTTAATACTAGCACTTGGGAGGCAGAGGTAGGTGGATTTCTGAGTTCGAGGCCAACCTGGTCCACAGAACGAGTTCCAGAACAGCCAGGGCTACACGGAGAATCCCTGTCTCGAAAAACCAAAAACCAAAAACCAAACCAACCAAACAACAACAACAATAACAACAACAACAAAACAATAGAAATGAAAATGGGGTCATAGCCTTCCGGTCCACACCTCTCCAGCGCAGGGCGCAAGGCCCGGGGGCTGCGCACCCACCCAGGTTTCCGGCGGGACTCTCCTAGGGATCTTGGGACCACTGGTGAGAGGAACACACATCTGTTCCAGTCCAATATCATGGAACCTGAGTCTGCAGCCGGGAGATAGACAGGGGCGCAGCAGACCCCTTCCCTTCTGGCCCACACTGCTCCAGCACCATGTGCAGGAGACAGCAGCCAGGAGAGTGATAAAGGCCCAGAGCAGGACAGACTCTCCCTTCAGGTCCAGTCCAGTGCACCCCGCACCAGCTCAGGGCTTGGGCGCAGGCTCTGCGCACTCTCCCCAAGGCCCCTTCGGGACTTCCCAGGCTATCCTGGGACCACAGGTGAGCAGCTGAACTCAGCATCTGTTCCGGCCCAATCACTAGCAACCTGAGACACAAGCCGGGAGATTGATAAAGGCCCAGGACAGGACAGATGCTCCCTTCTGGTCAGCACCAACACCAGGTCTTCTTGGGCAGAGATGGCAAGAGGTAAGCGTAAGAACAGAAGGAACAGAATCCAAGGGTACTTGGCATCACCAGATCCAAACTCACCCACCACTTCAAGTCCTAGATACAACAGCACACCAGAAAAACAGGACATGGATATAAAGTCACTCATCATGATGATGATGGAGGACTATAAGAAGGAAATGCAGGAAAACACAGGTAAACAACTAGAACCATTTAAAGAGGAAAAACTTAGGGAGTTACAGGAAAACAATATCAAACAGGTGATGGAATTGAACAAAGCCATCCAGGACCTAAAAAGGGAAGTAGAAACAATTAAGAAAAACCAAAAGGACATAACCCTGGAGATAGAAACCATAGGGAAAAAAATCAGGAACCATAGATATGAGCATCAGCAACAGAATACAAGAGATAGAAGAGAGAATCTCAGGCACAGAAGATTCTATAGGGAGCATAGACAAGACAATCAAAGAAAATGCTAAATGCAAAAAGATCCTAACACAAAATATCCAGGAAATCCAGGACACAATGAGA
>LR753194.1:0-22891 GCA_902729485.2 Mus minutoides | reverse complement strand
CTGACTCATAGAAATATGAGCATATAAAAAGGGTGATTGTACTAAGTCTCTGAGTTTGGGCTGATCTGTAATGCAGGAATAGATACCTAAGATGAACAGGGGCAGCAATCCTCTCCTTATTCCTCACGGTTATCCAGCAGAGAGATGCGGGTCTACCTATTAAAGTGCTGATGAAAGACCCACTATGTGCCAGTCCAGCCGGTGGCTTATGGTAAACAGGGCCCACAGTCACTGCTCAATAAATGCTGCTTTACTAGAAGTCTGAGGGGCAGTCTGCCTATACAAAGGCTTGGATTGGGAGGGCCATGTGCTCTAATGGAGACACATAAGCAGCAGCCAGGAACTCAGCACTTTCATTTTATACTTCTAAGTCAAGGAGGTGGGTTTGTTGTATGCAGCCAAACAAAGAAGCACATTTAGCTAGCCCCCCAGAAGGATGTCTCTATAGGGGATTGGTTTCAGACTATAGTCATTAGACAGAAGGAACCTGGGGTTGATAGTTTCTACACACACACTATCCAATTGTTCCAAAATACTAGTCCTTGGACAAGGGCAGGCTTTGCCACTTCTATGGGTCCGAGGCACTGGGTCCTTGACACAGACATGCTCACATCAACAATACACATTAACTCAGAACTGTATCAGCTCCCCACAGATTTTCATTTATCTCCATCTAAAGAACTCAGGGTCAAACAGAAAGCTGCCTCTTAACCCAAACTTCATAGCTAGAAAGCATAAACATGAAGAGTCTGCCTATCCCCAAACATGCAGCCTTCCCATCTCTGAGACTGCCGTGAGGCCACGAGGGTACCTGGGACGGGAAACTTGGAGCTGTGCTTACTCTTCAGTGCAGAACCCTGTAAATTGCTCATGCAGGACACTGAAGATGGATGTCTGTAAGATGGAGGAAGCAAGGGACATTCAGTCCTGCCTACATCATGTGAATGGGGCTTTAGTTCACATCCTGGGTACCTGCCTCCTAGCAGCCTTGAAATGGCGCATAGTGACAGAGGGGATACTAGGCGGGTGCCCTGGGCCTTCGAGGGGTGGCTGGCTCTTTCCTGGCGCAGGTGAGTTGATTAATAGCTCTGTTCAGAAAAGCCTCAGCTGCCGTTTCCAGTTTCCCCTTCCTGCAGAGCCTTAATCACCGGCCTTCACTTGTGGAGTTGCTCTAAATGACTTGCGTGCATGTTTTTCAGTGGGGAAACAACTCCTCAGGTTGTGACAACATCCCAGAGGTGGCAGAACTCCCAGCTAATTTCAAACCTCACAGCTTCAGCCAGGTAGGAGTACTGGCCAAGGAAATGCTACTTCTGTCTGAACAGCACAAGCCAGAGACCCACCTTCAGCTGAGCAGGCCCCATGGCAGGAGCTGTGAGATCAAACCACTCCCTTATTAGCTAGCTGGCCCATCCATTAGCAAGTTGCCCTCTCCCGCTCCTAGCTCAGTTCATTTGGGGCCTCAGCTTATACAGGACTTAAGTCTGTCCAGCTTCATCATGGCCACAGTTGCTTTTGCACTGTGTGTTTGTGTGTGTGTGTGTGTGTGTGTGTGTGTGTGTGTGTGTCTGTGTGTGTGCACTTTGGGAAGAACCCAAGACTTCAAGCATGTAGGTAGATAGGTCCTTTACCATTGAGCTACACCCCAATTTTACATTTCATTAAATAAACGCAATCTTCACAAAAGTCTAACCTCAGTTTATAAATACAGACTCTGGTCTAAGACAAAATGTTTGTGGTATTAGAACTGGAGTTCTAAATCAAAGGTTTAAGACCACACATTTGAAAAGTTTTAAGATTGTGATGATGGTAGTGATGGTGATGGCGGTGGTGGAGATGATGATGATGATGATGATGATGGCGGTGGTGGAGATGAGGATACAGATACTGGTTACTACTTGAATTGTCTTTTTATTTGAAAGAGTTTTTTTTTAATAGTTTTAAAATAATAACCTGAATTTATATTGAAATTTTATTATGTTTTACCTGATTGGGTATACCTTGAACTATAGATTTGTTTTATCAAACAGTTATCCTTGAAAACCTGCATGTGATTGGCATTATATGGATCTAACAGGCTATAATTAGGAATATATGCATACAAATGTGTGCATGCAATAACAATTGATAAAAAGGGGCCCCTAATGTGAAGGAGAGCAGGAATGGGTATGTTCGAGTTTTGGAGTCAGGAAAGGGAAGGAAGAAATGTAATGAAATCACAATCTCAAAACTAAACCAAAAAGTTAATATAAGACTGTAGGTCATCTTCAGCCAGGACTGAAGAGGATTGATTCTACGCTGGTTTGTTCTTTGATAGATTTGAAAACTGCCTTCTAAAGGTCTGTCTTACCCTCTGTCACCCCAACAGAGTGTACCAGCAATGCTCAGAGAGTTTTATACATTTATTATACAGTTATTAAGCCTTATGTCCATGTAGACATAAATTTGAAATACATGCATTAAGATGACTAAATGTAAGTTTTGTCAGGGAGATCTAGACAGAGAGAGAGAGAGAGAGAGAGAGAGAGAGAATACAATTTCTTCCCTGAACAATCAGGTTCTCCCTTGCTGTGATTCCCACCCCTGTTACCACCCCTTCCTTCCCCATGATCTACTCCACCACTCCATTCTGTGACATTCCCTGTCTGCCCTCACTTGTTTATAGAAAGAGATAAAACCCAGGAGGGGGACTGTAAGTCAGTTTGCACTTCTTTAGATTTTGGGTCTACCTTCTGTTGTCCACATAGCTTTGCTCAGTCCACAGTGTCTTGGAGAAAGGTCTCCAAGCCACTTTCAGGCAGGCATACCTAGACACCTCTAAACATCTTCTCCCACTGAGGAAGACTAATGAATGACCTGAAAAATGGGTTTGGAAAGAGCCCGCAGCTGGATTCTCTGGCCACTACAATGAACCCCAGTGCAGATCAGTTTTCCCACTTCCAGTGGAGCCCCTCAGCCCTCCCTTCTGGCCCATAGGCAATTTTTAGTCTCCCTTACCCTCCACTGTCATCTCCCCAGTCTGACCTTAGCTGTGTAACAACTTGCTCAGAGGCTCTTCTTCTCTGATTTGAATGCCATTCATGGGCAAGTCTAACTTAATACAGATCCAAGGCTCCTCCAGTCCGGTGTTTCTCAACCTGTAGGTCGAAGGAACTATTCATAGAGGTCATCTAAGACCATCAGAAAACACAAATATTTACATTATGATTCATAAGAGCAGAAAAATTATAGTTATAAAGTAGCAACAAAAAAAAAAATTCTATGGCTGGGGTCACCACAAGATGAGGAACTGTATAAAAGTGTCACAGCATCAGGAAGTTGGGAACCACTGCCCTAGCCCTTCCAAGCCGGCCTCTCCAGATTATTCTTTGTCTTACTGCAACCTAGTTGCAGAAGCCCCTCCTCCCACCACACCTCCAACTCCCAAGGGACCCTGCTTCTTGGGTTGGAATTCCTGAAGCGGTTTCCTGCAGCCCCTCTCAACTCAGCTTGGAGAGGGCTTCTAAGAGAAGGGATATGTGGGAGCAGTGAAAACAAACGACTCAAAGTCAAATTGTGGGTCCAAGCTGACAGCCTATGTTCTGCTTGAGACAAGCCTTCCCGATCGATCACTTTCTCTCTGTTCTGCTTTCTCAGAGTATCTCCAGACAGCTCTCTATTTTCTGCTCAAGAACTCAAGCAAGCAGTTCTCTTTTGCTAGTCAAAAAATTTTTCTGGATAGCTCATCTCTTGCAGATCAAAACCCGAAGTCTTTTATTTTACATATCCATCCAGTCTTTTACTCCAGATTCCCTTCTGGTTATCCTATGAGTCAGCATCCCGTGACCTTAGCCCCTTGACTTACAGGAGGAGACAGCAAGCATAAGCACAGACAATAAGCTAGCTGGGTGAGACCCCACCCTAGAATTACTGTTCCTACCAGGCTAGGACCTAAATTTGCTTTGTCCCAGGCTGACCTTGAACTCGGGAATTTGCATTTGTATCTGTCTGTCTTTGTATCTTCTGACCACCTGGCTCATAAAGCAGCTGCCTTTGTACCTTTAGATGTGTGAAGCTCCTTATACAATCCATTTTGCATCCTTATATTTTAGTATAGTTGATAAATTATATATTTTCAAACTCCTATTTTTAGAGTTCTTTTCCACAGCCTTAGAGGCTGTCCTGAGGTCCCAGCATTTACCATTTTGCTGAGACATTAGCCAGCTTTGCCTCTTGGACTCATGCTGTCTCTGATTATTATGGAGTCATTAACATTAACACAGAGGACATTCCTTGAAGGAGGAATGTGGAAATATGTACAAACAAGCCTTATGCCCATAGCAGCCATCAACACTCCCAGAGATCCATGCCCTGTTAGCCCCGTCCCAGGGGCAGGAGCCATGTCATTCCACCCCCAAGGCCACACCAGACTCTGCAAACCTTTTCTCCTAGCCCATCTCCACTCCTCTGTTACCAACTAACCTGAAGAAGCACTCTCTATTGGGCAACCCACAGCCACTACACTTTCCTAAGGTCCAGAGAGAGCAGAAGATACAAAAACAACAAACAAACAAACAAAAAAGGAACACACTCCCAACAGAGATAAGACAAGATATCAACACCTAGAATCACTTAATCATTCTAACTCCAGATGCCTAGAAAACAGCATAAAAACACAATCATTAATAGTCAGGACACTGTGTGTCCTCCAGAACCCAGTAAGCCCACTACAAAAGATCCTGAGAAATGTAATATAACTGAAGCATAAGACAAGAACTGCAAAATAGCTATTGTGAATATGCTCAAGGACCTTAAAGAGAATATGAATAAATCCCTTAATAAAGCCTGCAAAAAGAGAAAAAAACAAATGGTGAAATGAAATAATGAAAATAATTCAAAACATGGAATAGAAATAGAACATTAAAAGGGGGATGGGGACTTGGGAAGTCAAGGAAACGAAGATGGTAGCACCCAGCTGCAGAGCTCCAAGAAGTCTGAAAAACCCATAGAGGCTCTGAAGAGTGATGTAATGCCTGAAAAGGAGTCTTCAGAGCTCACAATATCTCAGGAAAATTAAGAGAAAAGCAGGCAAAGTCAAGTCTTATGGGAACATGGTAGATCAGACCTTTAGTCCCAGCACTCGGGAGACAGAAGCAAGCAGATTCTCTGTGAGTTCAAGGTCAGTTTGGTCTACAGAGTGAGTTCCAGAACAGACAGAGCTACACAAAGAAACCCTATCTTGAAAGGGGAAGGGGAGAAGCTCATGAAATTAGAAGAAAGATGGCAGAATAGAGCAGTGTGTGGCAGAGAATAACAAATCTGTACCCTTCGCCATGACCTCTCAACCAGTAGGCTGCAAACGCAAAGGTTTTGTCTGATGAGCCTTGGGGCTGCTGACATCAACAACAGGGAGATCTGGAGCTCCCAAGGAAACGGTGTCATTACTGATTAGGCAATCCCTAGGCCCTCTGGCTAGACAGCCCCCAGCATGAAGCTTGTGCTGCTTGCCCTGCTTAGAGATGGGGCAGTGGCTCTGCCTGCAGCTAAAAGCACAAAGGTTGAACAGAGCAAGCCTCAGGGCAGCAGATCTCCTGGGCAGAGAGGTGTGTGGCAGCCAGGAGCTCACACAGAACCTGCCCCCTCAACACCCTGCCTAGCCATAATGTCACCCTGAGCTCAGGGAAAACAGCAGGATATCCAAGACAAGTCTCAACAATTGTCTAGTATTTATGGTACTTCAGAAACTTTGAATCAGATAGGTGATTCAAAGTTTCTGAATATTTGGATGTAAAGCTATTTGGGCAAGACAAAATACTACATGACTTAATACAGTTTTCAATGCCACTACTATGAACAAATAAGTGATAGGGAGGTGAGAGAGTTGGAGGAGTGGACCAGTGAGTGCATGGTGGAGAGAGATGGGCTAGAGGCAGGGCTATGGTGATACATATGAGAGAAGGCTGTGGTAGAGGAGGGAACTTGTCCTTGCTGAGTAGGGCCAAGAGGGCACAGCAGCCTGGAGCTTGGGTGGCCTCAGCCCCTAACACCTTACCCAGCAGCATGATCATCCTGGTTCTGAGCAATAACAAAATGCCCAAGATGACAAACAGTTCATTTTCTAGATTGGACCTCCTCATAAGACTCCCATGGTTTGAGTAGCCCCTGGAGGCCACTTTGGAATCTGTGGTGTGATGCCCCAGGTCAGTGTTGAAACTCAAGGTTCATGTGGATGTCTGGGGTCCTACAGCAGCCAGGGGCCTTGTTGTGGTCCATGATCTGCATTACCACTGAAGACCAAGGGAAATGCCTATGACCTGTGCTGCTACCTGAAACAGTATTGATGTCTATGGTCTGTGCTACTTTTGGGGTCCATGTCTGGGTCCATGTTTGATGCCTGTGGACTATGCTACTACTGAAATCCAAACAAATGTCCATGGTCTGTGCTGCTGCCAAAGCCACATTGATGTCCTTGGCTTGTGCTGCTACAAAGGGCTATGATAGTGTCCATGGACCCTGCTATGGCAGAGGGCCTTATTGATGTCCATGGTCTATACTGCCACCAGGGACCATGCTGGTATCTATGATGTGTGCTGATGCAAGAGACCATGTTGAAGTCCATGTTCCATGCTTCTGATGACTGTAAGGGCAAAGAAACTACTTTTGCAATGGTATTGAAACCTGCAGACTAACAGTTGAAAAAGAGAGACATGGAAGGCTTATGTGACAACCCCAATCCTATTCCCCAAAAATGTTATAGCCTAGACAGAAATCCACCAAAGAGAACCCTTAAAAATTGTGATAAGGATGATGAAGTGTAGCTGTCCACAGCTAATGGCTCTTGGAGAGAGTGAACATGGGGAAGGACTCATTTTTCTTTAAGGGGCTGGCCACAGAGTGTTTGGCCATGCACCAGTGAGTACATGAGCAATACAAATTGATCTTCCTTCCACCTCTCCTCCTCATCCTCTTCATCCTTCTTCTTCATCTTCCTCTTCTACCTCTTCTTCCTTGGAGAACTGGGAAGTGAGTGTGCTCAGGGTTCATGAATGTGAAAATTCCAAATAATCAATAAAAATATTATGAAAAGGAAAGAAAAAGAAAAAAGAAATTAGGAAGCCAAACAAAAACCTCAGA
Source organism: Mus minutoides (assembly GCA_902729485.2). Classification (NCBI taxonomy): domain Eukaryota; kingdom Metazoa; phylum Chordata; class Mammalia; order Rodentia; family Muridae; genus Mus; species Mus minutoides. Next base: position 15,778 of record LR753194.1, on the reverse strand, counting down.
GGTAAAAGCCTTCACCAAAACACTACAAAGACATAGAAACAAGGATCCCGGTCAGAGGTAAGACTCACCAAAACACTACGAAGACATAGAAACAAGAAACCCAGGCGTTGAAGAAGAAATGGTACAAGAAATGAATACCTCAGTCAAAGAAATATTAAGTCTAAAATATATATATATATATATATATATATATATATATATATATATATATGCACTAAACATCCAGGAAATCTGGGATACTATGAAAAGACCAAATCTAAAAATAACAGGAATAGATAAAAAAGAAAAAACAGACAAAAGATATAAAAAATATTTTCAATCAAATAATAGAAGAAAATTTTCCTAACTTAAAGAATAAGTGATTGTCAAGGTACAAAAAGCATACATAACGCCAAATAGACAGGACCAAAATAGAAATTCTGCGTGACATACAATAATCAAAACACAAAATGTACAGAACAAAGAAAGACTAAAAACTTCAAGGAGGAAAGACCAAAGAATATATAAAAGCAGAAGTGTTAGAATAATACCTGGCTTCTCAATAGAGACTCAAAACTCCAGAAAGGCATGGAAGAGACCATAGGTGCCATTCCTGCCTCCTGTACCCAGCGAAATTATAAATCACAATAGCCATAAAAAGAAAACACTCCATGATTAACCAAATTTAAGAAGTACCTAGCTACAAATTTACATCTATAAAAGGAGATATAAAGAAAATGCCCATACAAAGAAGTAACTCACATCCAAGAAAATACCAAGAATAAATAATCCCAGACCAGTTAATCAAAAGAGGGGGGAAAGCACCATAACAACAAAGTAGCAGGAATTAATATAAACACTGATTATTGATAACTCTCAGAACTAATGGTCTCAATTTTTCAAATAAAAAGACACAGACTCTAACAGACTGCATTTACAAACAGTATCCATTTTCTGCTGCATCCAAAAACACAACATACCATCAGGGGTAAACATTGCCTCAAGGTAAATGAATGGAAAAAGACATCACAAGCTCATAGACCCAAGAAGCAAGCATAAGTATCTTAACATCTGACAAAATGGACTTCAAACTAAAACCAATCTCAAGAGATAGGAAAGAACAGTACATCAAAGAGAAAAAAATCTACCAAGAGGATATGAAAATTTTATACATTTATGCACCAAACACAAGGGCATGCAAGTTTATAAAAGAAATAGCTAAAATCGCATATCACATATTGACACAGTGATAGTGAATTACTTCATTACCCCCAATCTCACCAATAGACAGGTCGTCCAGAAAAAAACTAACATAAAAATTGTAGAGTTAAATAACATCATAAATCAAATGGACATAGCAAATATTTACAGAACATTTCACCCAAACACAAAAGAATATGTCCTCTTAACACATGCTCCACTATGTTCATAGCAGCCTTATTTATAATAGCCAGAAGCTGGAAAGAACCCAGATGTCCCTCAACAGAGGACTGGATACAGAAAATATGGTACATTTACCCAATGGAGTACTACTCAGCTATTAAAAACAATGAATTTATGAAATTCTTGGGCAAATGGATGTATCTGCACAATATCATCCTTAGTGAGGTAACCCAATCACAAAAGAAGTCACTTGATATGCACTCACTGATAAGTGGATATTAGCCCAGAAACTTAGAATACCCAAGATACAATTTGCAAAACACAAGAAAATCAAGAAGGAATACCAGCGTATGGATACTTCATTCCTTCTTAGAATAGAGAACAAAACACCCATGAAAGGAGTTACAAAGACAAAGTTTGGAGCTAAGACGAAAGGATGGACTATCCAGAGACTACCCCACCCGGGGATCCATCTCATAATCAGCCACCAAACCCAGACACTGTTGCATATCCCAGCAAGATTTTGCTGAAAGGACCCTGATATAGCTATCTCGAGTGAGGCTATGCCAGTGACTGGCAAATACAGAAGTGGATGCTCACAGTCAGCTATTGGATGGAATACAGGGTTCCCAATAGAGGAGCTAGAGAAAGCACCCAAGGAGCTGAAGGGATCTACAACCCTTTAGGTGGAACAACAATATGAACTAACCAGTACCCCCAGAGCTCGTGTCTCTAGATGCATATGTAGCAGAAGATGGCCTAGTCAGCCATCATTGGGAAGAGAGGCCCCTTGGTCTTACAAACTTTATATGCACCAGTACAGGGGAATACCAGGGCCAAGAAGTGGGAGTGGGTGGGTAGGAGACCAGGGCGGGGGGAGAGTATAGGGGTCTTTCAGGATAGCATTTGAAATGTAAATAAAGAAAATATCTAATTTTTAAAAAAAAAAGAATATGTCCTCTTCTCAGCAGCTCATGAAACTTTCTCTAAAATGGACCACATGCTTCAACACTTAGCAAGTCTCAATATTTACAAGAAAATTGGAATGATACCCTGCATCTGACTATCATGGATTAAAGCTTGATATCAAAAGAGTAGAAACAGGATGCACATATACAAATTCATGAAAACTGAAAAACTCACTACTGAATTTAAAAAATGAGTCCAGCCAGATATTAAGACTAAAATTTTAAAACTTTAGAATTTAATGAAAATGGAAACACAACATAATAAACCTATGGGACACAATGAAGGTGGTTCTAAAAGTCAAGTTCATAGCACTAAGTGCCTACATAAAAAATTTGGAGAGATCTCATATTTGGGATTTAACAGCACACCTGAAAGCTCTGGAACTAAAAGAATAAATTACACCACCAAAAAGGTATATAACAAGGAATAATTAAACTCATTGCTGAAATATATAAAATATAATCAAACAAACAAAAACACAAAGAATTTATAAAATAAAGAGTTGGTTCTTTATTTTAAAAAATCAGTAATACTATTTTTTAAAAATCAGTAACTAGCCAAATTAACTAATAAAATAGAGACAAAGGAGGAGAAATAAACCAGATACCAAGAAAAAAATCAAGAGAGTAAGAATATACTTTTAAAAGCTGTACACCACCAAACTGGAAAACCTTTAAACAAAAAAAGACATTAATAAATGCATTGATATATGCAACCTTCCAAAATTAAATCAAGATCAGGTAGCAATTTAAACAGATCCATAACTCCTAGTGAAATAAAAGCAGTAATTAAAGGTCTCCCAACCAAAAGTGCCCAGGGCCAGATAGATTCAGCACAGAATGCTACCAGATCTTTTAAAAGAAGAATTAATGCCCATTCTCAAATTATTCTGCAAAATAGAAACAGAAAGAATCATCCAAAAATTACCCTTATAGGTAAATTATACAAGGACTCAAGAAAGAAAGAAAGTTACAAACTAATTTTCCTTATAAACATACATACAAAAATTCTTAATAAAATATTTGCAAACCAAATCCAAGAATACATCAAAAAGATTATCTACCATGATCAAGAAGGTTTTTCCAGAGTCAAAACCATATGATCATCTTATTAAATGTAGAAAAGGCCTTTGACAGAATGTAGCATCTCTTCATGAAAAAATTCCTGGACATACTAGGGATGTGAAGGGTATACATCTCAACTTAATAAGGGCAGTATACAGCAAGTCCACAGCCAACATCAACCTAAATGGAGAGAAATGTGAAGCATGTCCAAGACAAGGATACTGACTCTCTCCATACCTATTCAATATACTACTTGAAGTCTTAGCTAGAGCAATAAGACAACTTAAAGAATTCAAGAAATACCAATAGGAAGAGAAAATGTAAAGTATCTCCACTTGCAGATGATGTAGTTGTATACATAAAAGACCCTTAAAAATGCCACCAGGGCAGTCTGCATCTACACAGCCACAGTCACGAATCAGTGCACCATCTCCCACACCACAGCTCTGCCTGCCTCCCAGGAGGCCAGCTCTAACCTGATTCACACAAGTGCGACATACATACACCTTCCCCAATCCCCCCACCTTCTGGGATCCCAGTAAACCCCACCCTATTGGAGCTCCATCTTCCTTCTGGAACCTGCAGCATACACCTACACCTGCAACAGTCACATATCAGTGACTGAACCTCATCCCACCTTTCTGCCTGCCTCCCTGGAGACCTACTCTAACCCTACGCACAGCTCCACCTGCCTTCTGGGTGGCCTACTCCAACCCAGAACATCCAGACTAGCCAATACTAGAAACAGTCAGATGGTGAAAGGCAAGTGCAAGAACATAATCAACAGAAGCCAATACACCAATGGCACCATCAGAACCTAGCTCCTACTACAACAAGCCCTGGATATGCTAAAATACATGAAGAGCAAGACTGTTACCTTAAATCCCATCTCATAAAGATGATAGAGGGTGTTAAAAAAGAATATAAATAATTCTCTTAAAGAAATACATAAAAACACAAACATGAAAAAGCCCTTACAGAAGAAACAAATAAGTCCCTTAAAGAAATACAGAAAAATGCAATGAAACAGATGAGGGTGATAAATAAAATGGTCCAATTCCTAAACACAGAAATAGAAACAATAAAGAAATACAAAAGATCCTGGAAAGATGTCTTGCAGGCCCTAAGAGACCACAGATACCAGCCCACACTACTATACTTAGCAAAACTCTCAATAAACACAGATGGAAAAACCAAGATATTCCATGACAAACCCAAATTTAAATAATATCTTTCTACTAATCCAGCCCTACAAAGGATATTAGAAGAAAAACTACAACACAAGGAGGGTAACTACACCCAAGAAAATACAAGAAATTAATCATTTCACAGAAAAGGCAAAAGAAGAAACACACACACTAACACCTCCAAAAACAAAATAACATTAATATCTGTCAACATCAATGGGTTCAATTCACCAATAAAATGACACAGGCTAATAAACTGGATACATAAACAGGCTCCATCATTCTGTTCCATGCAAGAAACACACCTCAACAGCAAAGATAGATGATACTGTGTCAGAATAAAGGGCTTGAAAAAGATTTTCCAAGCAAATAGACCCAAGAAACAAGCTACAGCAGTCAATCTAAAATCTAATAAAATGAACTTTCAACCAAAAGTTATCAAAAGACATGGGGAAGGACATTTCCTAATTATTGAAGGAAAAATCTACCAAGATTACCTTTCAATTCTGATCATCAGTGTCCCAAATGCAAGGGTACCCACATTCATAAAAAGAAACTTTACTAAAACTCAAATCACACATTGAACCCCACACAATAATAATGGGGAACTTAAACTTTACACTCTTACCAATGGACAGGTCATCAAAACAAACTAAAGGGAGAAACACTGAAACTCACAGAAGTTATGAAACAAACGAATTTAACAAATATCTATAGAACCTTTCACCCAAAAACAAAAGAGTATACCCTCTTTTCAGAACCTCAAGGAACTTTCTCCAAAACTTACCATATAATCAGGCACAAAGCAAGCCTCAACAGATGTAAGAAGATTGAAATAACCCCTTGCATTCTAACAGATCACCATGGATTAAGGCTGATCTTCAACAACAACAGCAACAAGAGAAAGCTCAGATACTCATGGAAACTGCACACCTCTCTTCTAAATAATTACTTGGTCAGGGAAGAAATAAAGAAAGAAATTAAAGACTTTCTAGAATTCAATGAAAATGAAGATACAGTATACCCAAACTTATGGGGGGCACAATGAAAGCAGTGCTGTGAGGAATAGCACTAAGTGCCATCATAAAGAAATTGGACAGATCTCATACTAGCAACTTAACAGCACATCTGAAAGTTCTAGAACAAATAAAACAAACACACCAAAGAGAAGTAGATGCCAGGAAAGAGTCCAACTCAAAGCTGAAATCGATAAATTAGAATCAAGGAGAACAATACAAAGAATCAACAAGACCAAGAGCTTGTTCTTGGAGAAAAATCAGCAACATAGACAAACCCTTAGCTAACCTAACTAAAAGGTACACATTAACAAAAATCATGAATGGAAAGAGAGCTATGACAACAGAAACTGGGGAAATTCAAAAGTATCATTAGGTCTTACTTCAAAAGCCTATACTCCACAAAACTGGAAAATCTAAATGAAATGGATGGATTTCTAGACAGACACCACATACCAAGATAAATCAAGATCAAGTAAACTATCTAAACAGTCTAAGGAAATAGAAGTAGTCATTAGCAGTCTCCCAACCTGTCCCTTCTAATACCTGTTTCTGCCTTTCTTTTATCTCTCCTCCTCCTCTTTCCCTCCATGTTTCCTCCTCCCTCTAGTTCCTGTGATTATTTTGTTTCCCATTCTATGTAGGATTGAAGCTTCTATACTTTGATCTTCCTTCTTCTTAAGCTGTATATGGTTTGTGGGTTGTATCATAGGTATTCTGAGCTTTTGGGCTAAAGGAAAGAAGTACAAAGGATCAGGAAATTGAATAGAAATGTGTAGCAGAGGGGGACAGGGAACTAGGGTAACCACTAGAAAGTCCCAGGCTCCAGGGAGGTGAGAGGCTCCCAGGAACCAATGGTGATGAAAAAAAAAAGCCAAAACCCTACAATAAAAAAATGAAATCATCTTCAACAAATGATGCTAGACTAACTGGATGTCTATATGTCGAAGAATGAAAATAGATCCAACTTATCACCCTCCACAAAACTCAAGCCTAAGTGGATCAAGGACCTCAACATAAAACTGGATGTACTAAATCTCATAGTAGATAAAGTGGAAAATATCTTTGAACAAACTGGTACAGGAGACGAGTTTCTGTACCAATGGCTCAGACTCTAAGATCAACACTTGATAAATGGGACCTCATGAAACTGGTAAGGTTTTGTAAGGCAAAGGACACTGTCAATAGGTCAAATCAGCAGCCTGCAGATTGGGAAAGGATTTTCCCCAACCCTACATCAGACAGAGAGCTAATACCCAAAATTTATAAAGAACTCAAGAAGTTATATACCAATAACCCAAATAACCCAATTTAAAAATAGGGTACAGATCTAAACAGAGAATATTCAACAGAGGAATATCAAATGGCTGAGAAGCACTTAAAGAAATGTTCAAGGTCAATAGTCATCAGGGAAATCAAAACAACTATGAGGTTCCACCTTATATCCATCAGAATTACTAAGATCAAAAACTCAAGAGAGCACATGCTAGAGAGGATGTGGATCAAGGGGAACACTTCATCACTGCTGGTGGAGCAAATGGGAAGAACTAGAAAATATCCTGAGTGAGGTAACCCAGACCCAAAAGGACAGTGTATGTATTCATTAATTAGTGGATATTAGACATAAAGTACAAAGTACGCATGACAGACTCCACAGACCCAAAGAAGTTAAACAAGAAGGAAGGCCCAAGTAAGAATGCTTGAATCACACTTAGAAAGGAAAACAAAATAGTCATAGGAGACAGAGGGGAGGGAGGGGTCTGGGTGGGAGAAGGTACAGGGAGAAAAATGGGGAGGCAGAATCAGGTATGAGGAGATACAGAAGAGAGGCCCCAAGGGCCAGGAGAATGAATGGAAATCTGTAGCTGCTGGGAGGGGGCAGGAATCTCTAGGAAGTCTCAGAGACCTGGGATATAAGAGGCTTCCGGGAGTTAATAAGGGTGACCTTAGCCAAGATGCCTGAAAGTGGGTACATGGAACCTGTAGAGACCACCTCCTGTAGCCAGGCAGGATCCCCATTGGAGGGATAAAGACACCAACCCACCCACAAAGCTTTTGACTCAAAATTTGTCCTGTCAAAAAGAAATGCAAGTATGGAGCAGAGACTGAAGGAAAAGCCAGCGTAACGGTCCTCTGAGAAGGTCTACCTAGCAGAGGAATGATACAGATGCAGAACACCACAGCCAAACACTGGACCGAAGGATTGAAGGCCCTGAGGGGGAAGGGAACCCCACAGTATAACCAACAGTGTCAACTAACCTAGGCCCCTAGGAGCTCTCAGAGACTGAGCCACCAACCAAAGAATATACACAGGCTGGAATGAGGCCCCCAGTACATATATAGCTCAGTCTCCATGACTGCCTTGTCTGGCCTCAGTGGGAGAGGTTGTGCCTAATCTGGCAGAGACTTGATGTGCCAGGGTGGGGAGGATACCCAGGGGGTCCCACCCTCTTAGAAGAAAAAGAGAGAGAAAGGGGAGAGGAACGCTGTGAGGATAGAACTGAAAGGGGGACCAGCATTTGGGATATAAATAAACAAACTTGCCACCAGGGAACTTCTACAGCTGATAAAAACTTTCAGCAAAGTAGCAGGATATAAAATTAACTCAAAAAAATCAGTAGTCTTCCTATAAATAAACAATAAAAACTGAGAAAGAAGTCAAGGAAACAGTACATTCACAATCGCCTCAAAAAATATTGGGATAACACTAAACAAGCAAATGAAAGTCTAGTATAATAAGTAAACTTACGAAATTGAAGAAATAATTGAAGAGGATATTAGAAGATTAGAAGACCTCCCATGCTCATATATCATTAGGATTAATATTGTAAAAATGACCATCCTACCAAAAGCAACCTATAGATTCAATGCAATCCTTATCAAAATTCCAATGTAATTCTTCACACATCTTAAAAGGACAAAGTTCAACTTCCTACAACAACAAAAAACCCAAGATAGCTAAAAAAAAAAAAAAAAAAAAAAAATTCCTGAAAACTAAAAGAACTGATGGTGATATCAATTCTACATTTCAAGCTGTACTGCAGAACTATAGTAATAAGCATAGCATGGTATTGGTACAAAAACAGATGTGTTGATCAATGGAAGTAAATTGAAGATCCAGACATAAATCCGCACACCTATGGACACCTGATTTTTGACTAGAAGCCAGAAATATACACTGGAAAAAAGACAGCATCTTAAACAAATGGTGCTGGTCCAACTGGATGTCTGCATGTAAAAGCATCCAACTAGACCTATACTTACCACCGTGCACAAAACTCAGTGCTAAATAGATCAAGACACTCAACTTAAGGCCAGATAAACTAAATCTGATAGTAAATAAAATGGGGAATAGTTTTGAGCTCTTTGTCACAGAAAAAGACTTTCTACACCAATCTCAAATAGCACAAATAGCACAGGCACTAAGACCAACAATTAAAAAAGGGAACTTGATGAAACTAAAAAGTTCCTGTATGGCAAAGGATACCATCATTCAGGCAAAGTGACAGCCTACAGAATTGGAGCTTTACCAACTATATATCCAATAAAGGAACTGCCTAAAATACACAAAGAGTTTTAAAAAAACATGAGCATTAATAAAACTAATAACCCAATGAGAAATTGGGATACAAAACCAGAGAATTCCCCAGAGAAGAAACACAAATGGCTGAGAACACCTAAAGAAGTGTCCAACATCCTTAGTCATCAGAGAAATGCAAATCAAAACTACTTTGAGACTTCATCTTACACCTGTCAGAGTATCCAAGATTAATATCGCAGATGGCATCTGATGTTGGGGATGATGTGGGGGGGAGCATTTATTTATTGCTGGTGAGAATGCAAACTTCTGCAGCCACTACAGAAATCATTGCAGTAATTCCTTAGAAAGCCAGAAATGGATCTACACCAATAAGGACTCTCTACATCATCCTACAACGATACTCATTCATCAGTGTCCATTGCTTATCAACTCATAATAGCTTTACATTGGAAACAGCTTAGCTGTCCATCAATGGATGAATGGATAAGAAAAGTAGTACATTTACACAGTAGAATATTACTCGGTTGTTTAAAGAATAAAATTCTCAGGTAGATGTATGAAGTTAGAAAAAGTTACCTGAGTTTAGGTAACCCAGACACAAAAGGACAAATACAGAATGCATTTTCTTTTGTGTAGTGTTAGCTTTTAAGTCTTTGATAGGCATACTGAAATTTCTATAAGCACAGAGGTTAAGTAAAGAGTAAAGGACTTAGGGTGGGGAGGAACTCCCTAGGAAGGGGAAATAGAATATATAGTTATGAAGTGACAAGAAGCAGCCTGGAAGAGAAGGCTTAATGAGCAGGGAAAGGGATACGCTTGGGAACACAGAGAGGGACAACTCACGCTAAAGGTTATTTAAGGGGTCATATGGAAACTACTACTGTAGAAGCTTATCAAAATATTGTAGAATTTATACATAAATGAAAGAAATATAAATGGATCTATCAAATAACAGGGGAGACAATGCCTGAACTAGACATCTTTTGCCATCAAGTGAAACCTCCAGTGCCAAGATTATGTGTTACATGTAATTGAACTGTTTGTTGGTCAAAGAAGCCCCATTGAAATCCTCACACAATCTGAACTATTGCCAAGGCAATTGGTTATTCTCCACAAAATGATGGTAAAGCCTTATGACTGAAGACAACATCTATATATCTCATTGAGTATAGAAGACTCAAGCTGATGCTTAACTAGAACTTTCTCTTCTACCGACTAGCATACATGATACTGAAAGATACCATGCATGCCATGAGAGGAGAAAGCTCAACACCAACCCAGCTACAAACCCTGTCATCTACAACAATGGCCTGTCTGCATGATATACTAGTACATTAGTTGCATAAATGTTGTGGGTGTAACCAGCCATTATCTAATTGGATTTAAAGCCCATTTTACAAAATGGAACCCATGTCTGACATTGCTTGGGTGTCCAAGAACTAGATAGGCCATAGGCCAAGGGGAAAACCAAATACTACTATTCTTCTAAAGGAATTTAGCAATGAAATTACTCCTGATGACATTCTGCTATACCTATAGATTAGTATCTTGCTCAGCCATCATTAGAGAACCTTTCTCTTACAGTAGATGGGAGCTGATATAGAAACCCATAACTGAATGATGTACAGAGAGTGAGACTGCAACACTTGCTACTAAATGAGATGTCTTATTCAAACACCTCCTCTGAGGGCTCAGGAAACTATGCAGAATGGTTGTAAGAGCCCGGAGGTATGGATAACACCAAGGAAAGAATGTCTTCCAGATGCAACAGGACTGACACACAGCAACTGTGGTCCATGCATAGGACCTACACAAGTTCAAGATAAATGGGTTTCAATGTTGAGAAGAGGAAATGGATGCCATCTCCCATCCTTAAATAAAAACTATCTTCAATTGATAACTGCTTACAAAAGAAAATTTATTTTTCTCCAGTGTAAACTCACTTAAGGGTAGGCCTCATGCCCAGTAGTAGATAAACAACACAAACTGAATTCAATGGTGTTTTGTAGATTTGGTTTGTTTGTTTGTTTGTTTCATATTGCTTTGTTTGGACTTTTTTGTGTCACTGATCCTTTGCTTTTATGTTATGGTTTATGATTTTATGTTTCTATGATGTGTGTGGATGTGGGTGTGTTTCCTGTTATTTTTTCCCTGTATCCTTAAAATTATGTTTTGTTTGCTATTTTATTTCCCTGTTTGTTTGAGAGAGAGAGAGAGAGAGAGAGAGAGAGAGAGAGAGAGAGAGAGAGAGAAGAGCCTGTAGAATCTGTCAGCCAAAAACATACAGAGCTGTGGCCAGGTTGCCTGTGGCCAGCCCCATTCCCAGCACAGCTCTGGCAGAAAGTTCTTCAATATCATCATTAACAACCCATTGATCCAATTACACTTCTTTCTGTTCCACTTCAGAATTACAATCTCTCGTTCCCTCTGGAGGAGCTCAGATAGATTCCCAATGATTGTCAGATCAGGCGTGCTTGACAGACCCAAATGCTCATCTAACCTAGTCATTGCAATGAATTCATCTGGTTGGTGTGTCCAACCTCTTTCTCTCAATAGACTTGTCACTTTCTTCAGCTTTGTTTCCTGGTGAGATTCAGGGACACAGCCCAGATTGGGTCAACCCAAGGACAGCATAGCTACACACTCATCCTGTGATCCTGGCATGTAGCAGACATTCAATAAATAACTGCAGAATTGAAAATGGCCCAAGAAACTATGTACTGGGGCTTAAAGCACAGCAAGTTGGCTAAATAAAAGAAATCTTCCCCAAAGGTCTTATTGTGGGATGGGCTAAGATGGGATCTACAATCTAAATCCAAACCCATGCAGAAAATGAAAATATACACTGGGAAAAAAAAAGTCAAGACCTAGAATGACAACTGAGGCTACACTAGAGGGACCCTAGTACACATTCAAAGTTGGTGGGTGGGATAAGGAAGGCAAGATGCAAACAGCTAAGGACCAAAATAGCAGCTGCTCACCAGGCAACTACAAATCAAATGGCTTCTGTGAGCCAGTCACTGCACTAAGTGCAGGTTATGATTCCAGCCACCATTGCCCATGCTCCAGTGGGGACATACAGGCATGAAGACAATCACAGCAGAGTCAATGATAAGGCCGAGTAAAGCAAAGGATTCCTGGAGCAGATAGGTAAAGGAGGATTAGTGAAACAAAGGATATGTATTCTGGCAGGCAAGGATCTTGTGCCCCTGTGGTCATTTCAACCTGTTGCTTCCACCTTGAAGCTCCTTGGGAATGAGCCTATGCCCATAACCATGGTCCTGAGAGTCATCAACCCTGGAATCTTCTGCCTCCTTGAAACACCATTTGTTGTTTCTCTCACCAAGACACAGCCCAAACACTACCTCTAAGATATATCTATCTCTCCCTCCTTCCCAATCTACCATGGCTCCTTCCAATAGCATTTCTTGTTCCTCTCTTAAAGTAAACAGCAGTTTTAACATCCTATTATAATTACTTATATATGTGTTTTCTCTTCTCTCTATACAAACTATGAACTCCACACGGGGGCAGAAAACACTTACCTTAAGCACCTGGTGTTCCTGGCAGTGACATACAGGAGGCAGGGGCACAATACAGAGTGAGTGGAGACTATGCTTTCTAGATTCCATGGCAATGGGAGGAAGCTACCGAAGAACACAGCTAGAATCATTGGACAGGTACTACAAGAAGGCCTAACCTCCTAAAAGCTACAATTGTCTACTTGATAGAGTTGTGAGTTTCCTATCACTGGGCTGGAGAGATGGCTCAGCCATCAAAGGCTAGGCTCACAACCAAAAATATAAGAGTTTCCTATCACTTCCAACAGGATGACCTAAGAGACATCCTTCAAAGGCCTGTCTCTGAGGCTCTACTTCCACCAACTGGGCTCCAACTCGTAAACTTAACCATGGGAAGTGTCACTACTGGGAATGGAGAGAATTCAAAACATGATGAGGCTGGGGTAGTGCTCACTGGGTAAAGCACTTGCCACACAGTGTGAAGACCTGAGTTCAGATCCCCAGCTGGTATATAATCTTAGCACTTCAAGATGAGATGGGAGGTGTAGACAGGAGAGTCCATTGAGTTCTCAGTCTGGTTAGCCTGAAGTACACAGCCATGAAGAAGAAACATGTCTCAAACCAGGTGGAAGGCAGAGGCTACCACCTGGGGTTAACCTGTACACATGCACTGGGACACATGCAAATGTGTGTCCACACACATGCACACATACATACAATTTTTTAAAAGCATGTGCCTATAAGAGGACAATTTAGATTCAAATTATCATAGTCCCTGTCTTCTAAGCTCATCTAAGTGCTACTGGGTTGCTGTGACAGAGAATGGTTGCCAAACAAGAAAAGATAATTCAGCCTCACTACACTGTGAGAAAAGGATAAAGGCAAACTGCCTTCGTTGATGTGGGCACTCCCAGTTAAATGGCACCACAGGCATTTTTAACAGGTTAGTAAATATTTAATGAACTGAAGTCAATGAAAAGAGATCCATTCTTAGGAGGAAGACAGCACGTCATGAATGAGGATGATAGTGGACCTGAGTCAATATCTAGGGTCTGTCTTAAAAATCTGACCTTGAGCATAGGTGAAGTGCTTGCCCTATGGGCACTAGGACCTGAATTTGAATCCCTATGACCCACATAAAAATCTGAGTACATAAAAATCTGAGTACATCAGGGCGCAGTGAGCATCCCGGCTTGGTGCTCACTGTCCAGCCAGCCTAGCTGAATAACTGAGCTCCTGGTTCAGGGACAGCCCCTGCCTCTAAGCATAGAGCAGAGAGGGGAAGACTGGTCAGCGCTTTCAGTGCTTTGGTTGAATCTGTCTCTTGGGCATATCTCAGTGTGTTGCCTTCCCTCCCACTGAGTCTCTCCCTGGTGCTCCCTCTGCAGAATTATCCATTTTCTTCATGTTTCTCTATAATCTTTCAGTGTCTATAATAGATGTGTGTATGAAATGCTATTACTGTCTCTCACCCACACATCTATGACCTTTGACATTTTCTTACACTCAAGCTCCCCCCTGCCTCCATGCTCATCTGCAGACTATAAGAATCCACGTTCTCAGGCTAGCAAGATGGCTCAGTGGTTAAGAGCACGGGTTGCTCTTCCGAAGGCCCTGAGTTCAAATCCTAGAAACCACATGGTGACTCTCAATCATCCATAATATCTGCCCTCTTCTGGGGTGTCTGAAGACAACTACAGTGTACTTACATATAATAAATAAATAAATCTTTAAAGAAAAGAAAAGAAAAGAAAAGAAAAGAAAAGAAAAGAAAAGAAAAGAAAAGAAAAGAAAAGAACCCACTTTCTCTGCATGTGTGCACAGACAATAGTGCCAGGGAATTCATGTGCCCCAGAACCAACCTTCACCCAAGGTTACAATTGAGTTATGAAACATATCCTTAAAAGGCTCATGTGGTAGATGTGCGGCCTCTAGTACACAGAGGTAAGGCTTTGGGTTGTCACTGGATCATGAGGGCTGTGTCTAACTGATGGTATAATGCATTGATGGATCCAACATTGGGTAGTTTTATTGGGAGGTAACGGAAAATGAGTAGAGCTTAGCTGGGAAAGGTGATGGATGTTGTTTGAAGTTACTGAGTTTTAGCACAAGGTGTTATATAGCAATAGATGATGCTCTCAGTATTCACACATGAAACAGTTCCCCCTGACAGATCCAGAAAAGTGCTTCTGAGCACCCTATTTGTCCCCTCGGTTCTGATCTTTATTACCTTGAATTAAACCTCAGTCACTTCGATTCCCCTATTTGTGCTCCATACTTATCAGAAGAAAGCAATTTCTGTAGGAAAGAAAATTCTCTTAGTACATGTTTATAACATGTGAAAGCCAGAGATCAACCTTGTTTGTATCCCTAAATCTCTCTCCATTTTTTTGTTTTGTTTTGTTTTGTTTTGTTTTGTTTTGTTTTTGAGACAGGTTTGGTTACAGGGACACAGGTTTTAACAATTCCCCTAGACTGATGGTATGCCCCAGAGACTCTGCCTCTACCACTCTCAAACATTCCATCATGCCTGGGAGTGCTGAGGATTCAAACACAGGTCCTTATTCTTCACCAACAGCTCCCATGGCATTTAATTCATAACCTAAGTATATCATCTGGTATACAGCAGATACTTAGTGTTTATCAGGGCAATTAGTATATTTGTTTATTGTTTTGTCCATGAAATTTTGACTGAACATCTCCCTATATCCCATCATTCTGAAGACACCAAAATCAAGTAAGACAAGGCCTGGGAGTCAGCAAGCTCTTCACTCTGTGCACCCCGACGTCATCAGCTAAGCATCTCCTTCTTCGCTAGCAGCGGGGTGTGTATCAATTTCACATTTACACTTCCTCCCATCTGTTCGATTCATCTGCTGGACAGTCACTCACTGCCACTTCAGAGCAACGGGGAATTCGCTCTTCCTTTCATACTCTTCTGGGAAGCCCAGGAAAATTATCTTTGATTGATGTGATTTCTTCCTTGGGTCCTAATGACAAAATTACAGTAAAATCCAGCCTGGCTTTGCACCATACTTAGAGGAAATCTGCTCGGCTTTTGTCTGCCAACCATAGCAAGAATGATTAAGCAGGGTTCTGTGCACACTGGTAGGTGATT
>LR753189.1:5517-25210 GCA_902729485.2 Mus minutoides | reverse complement strand
GAGAAAGGTACAAGTTCTTTGCTGTGGGTGAAGGAGTTGAAGGAAGTTGACCATAGAGGAGTTACATAATTATACTTGGTTCAGAGAGGTTTTTTTTTTCCCAGTGGGAAGACACGTAAGGATCAGAAAGACACAATCCAGATGAGGGATGGGAAGGAGGCTCTGGGGTTGAGATGGGAGTGAGAAGCTAGGAACAGTAGCCCAATGAGGACTAAATAGATCTGACTCAGGCCTGGTAGTGGGCTCAGCAGTTTAAAGCATATATTTCTCTTGTAGAGGCTCTATATTAGGCAGCTCACAACAACCTATATTTCCAGTTTTAAGGGATCTGATTCCATCTTCTTGTTCCTGACCATTCGGGTACACAACACACACACACACACACACACACACACACACACACACACACACTCACACTTAGTCACACAAATACATAAACATATTCACACACAAACATACATTTAGCAACACAAATACACACACACATACACACACACATATGGGCACACACATGGCCACACACATGGACACTTAAAAAAGGTAATGGCTGGGGAGGAAGCTCAATGGTTAAGAGCATTTGCTACCATTGCAGAGGACCTGGGTTCAGTTCCCTGGCAACTAGACAGTGGTTCACAATATTTGTAACTCCAGGTTCAAGAGATCCAGTCCCCTACTTCTTGCCTCTCTGGGCATCAGGCATGTACAGACATACATGTAGGCAAAACACCCAAACACATAGACAAAAATTGGTTAAAAATAAAAACCAACTCCTTAAAGAGGTGACACAAATCTTGAAGCTCAGCCTCCCAGGGTTTGGGTGAATCAGGTGGATAGCTGTGAGTTTACCTACAACCTGATCTTGTAAGCAAGACTTGGCTCTCTGGGCTACTCAGCAAACAAAATGTGGAGGTCAGAAGAAAAGGTTGTGGAGTCAGTTCTCTGTATCAACCTTTATCAGTTCCAGGGATCAAACTGAGGTTGTCAGGCCTCCAGTACTGGGGTTTGGGGGTGGGGGCAAGCACCTTTACATTGCTGAGTCGTCTTGTTGGCCCTCTAAAGTTGCTTTAAATCCAGTCATGTTGATGATGACTATTAATCACCATACTAGGGAAAACTTTGTGGGATCAGAAGCCTAATCTGAAGAAAGGATATTAACTCCCTGGAGGTCTGAATGAGAATGGTAGAATCCCAGTACTGAGGTCTGCGATGACTATTGGGCATTTTGTAGATGAAAGGGAGGAATATTAAGTCATGAAATTGCAAATCTCACAGTTAATAATGTTCAGGCCAAGCACAAGTTATTTTTTATGACACCTTCTGGTGTGTGGTGCACTCTGTGCCAAGAAGACTCAACTCAAAAAATAACATGAAAGCCTATTGCTTTAGCCCTCAGCTCCCTTAGACGGTCCTTGGGGTAGGGGTCCTGCATAACCAACCACACAGACTCCAGCAGCTGGATGAGAAGCAGAAGCAGAAGCAGATTCGTTTATTGTAATAGTGGGGAGGGCTTAATACTCTCTGCCCACATCCCCTAGGTCAGTAACTGCTCCTCTCACACAGCTGGCACCAGCTGATAGGCTGTCCTGGTTCTCTGTCTTTGTTCTTCTCTGGGTGTCAGGCAGGTTCTGGGGTTAGTAAATGCGGAAGCTTGAGCTGCGCATGCGTGGGCCATTGCAGGCCACTAGTCAGAATACCATTCCTCCTATAAAAGCCATTCCCAGTTAGTCTCAGTCAGCGGACTTCAGTTAGCTATGTGTCAGTCAGTTTTCTATCACTATAACAAATAGCTGAGGCAATGAACTTGTAAAGATAAAAGGTTTCCTGGGGGTCATCTACACATCTGGCTTATACAATCGGTTCGCTCCCTCTTCCATAGAGATTTCTGACCCCTGAGGGGAGGGGTTTGGCATAGACATCCATTTAGGGCTGAGTGCTCCAAAGTCTCTCACTGTCAGCACACTGTCCAGTTGTGGATCTCTGTGTTAATCATCATCTATTGTAAGAAGCTTCCTAATGAGTGGTGATCCATTCACTGATCTGTGGATATAGCATTAGGAGTTATCTTGGTTATTCTGTTGCTATTCTGTTTAACAGAATAATAGTTGTACGTTCCCCGCCCCCCTCCCCAGCCCATGACCTATCCAGTCTCAGGTTCTTAGCATCATTAACAGTGTGGGTTTCATCCCAGATGTAGCTGGGCAATATAAAATGGACCCCAAGCTTTGGGTGTGTTTTTTGTTTGTTTCTTTGCTTTTGGTTATTTTGGATTTTGTTTTGTTTTATGATTTATGTTTTTTTTTCAAAAGAACATGAAGTTGAGTATGTAGCAAGACGGGAAGAATATGGGACGATTTAGGGGAAGGGAAAGCATTTGATCAAAATATATCATATGAAAAATCTTTAAAAAATTTCCAAAAGTGTAATAAAATTAATAAAGAGAGCTGGTTTATGTAGCATGCTCAGTGGATTCTGTTTTCACAATGTGGTAGAAAATGGTCAGTGCAAGAACAATTAGCTTATTCCTAGGAAATAAGGAGAGGAAGAGGGAAGTTGCGGTCCCTTAGTATCCTTTAAGGCCACACCTTGCCTATTATTGCTTTAGAACACACCTCACACTAGCCTCGCCTCTTAAAGGTTCTTCTACCTTAAAACAGCAGCATCTCAGGGACCAGGCCCTAAACATACTGCCCTTTGATAGAGGCTCTTATGGTAGCCATGCTCACTACAACCAGGTCATATGGACTTGTCCTTGGGAGGCAGTGGGGCCATTTTAAAATATCAAGAAAGAGCAAGAAAAATGTCCTTTTTCTGCTTTTTTTGTATGTTTGTTTTTGTGTTTTTTGGTCATAGAATAAGGATAAAGATTGGGTGTCTTTGGATGAACTTGCAAGGCTAGACTGCATTACTGGTAGATGGAGCTAGAAGTATTCATCCAATATAGTTAGGATGGATGATCGTTTGAACTGCTGTATGGGTGAATTAAAGGAAGGGAGTCACGCGCGACCCCATGTTTTAGTCACTGAACTTGGAGTAGGTTCATGGGAAGGAAGAACATCATCTGGGACGTGGAAGGTAACGGAAGCAGAGGGAAGAAACCAGTATTAGAAGGAGCTGGCCAAAAGACAGAGGAGAAGAGCATTCATTTTCAAATTTTTGGTAAGGGGACTCTGAACATACATCTTTGGTGAGAGGAAACCTGACAATTCTGAGCGTGTATGTAACAACTGAGTTGCTAGCACCACTCTTGAGGGATACATGGGTCTAGATGAGAATGCAGAGCTGACGTATCTTCCTCTGAAGCAAGAAGAGATCTGGAGGCTTCTAAATGTGGCAGTAATGAATCTGAATGCTGGGAGTTTACACCCAAATATTTGCTCATCACTTTGCAAATGGAATGCAAGGCCCCCTACTGTGAAGCCAAGAGAGATAGATGGTGGACCCGGGGTCTTACAGAGCAGCATAGCAGATCTATCAAGAGCAACGGAGGAGGTATGCTTGGGTAACGAGATGTGCCAGTGTCACAGCTGGGCCAGGGGATAGCTGCATTGTTTTCTTTACCATGAGGTAGAGGCCAGTGAGGCAGGAACAGTGGTGGATGGTTTGGGCTGCCTACAAAGTGTGACGGAGAGGCTGTAGATCAGAAACCTAGAGACCGATTAAAGTGATAGATTACGATGGTGGAATGAAGGGAGGATTAATCTAGGAAATGATGTGTTAGGAGAACAGCTCAAAGAGATGGACATCATGATAAAGTCAAATCAAAGATGCCACATGATTAAGGGGGCTGTGAGGAAATGGGGCTGTAGGCAGAAGTTGGATTTATGACTTTTAGAGCCAGAGGCTGCTTCTTAGGTGATTACATGTCTCAGAGCATTGGAAGGAGAGGAGGGGTGATACAAATAGCCACTACCATGATGCTAGGCACAAAGCTAATCGTTTTACACATCCTCTCCTTGACTCTCATAACATTTCCTGGTGTGTGTGTGTGTGTGTGTGTGTGTGTGTGTGTGTGTGTGCGTGCACACACATGCATGCTCATGTATGCGGAGGGCAAAGGACAACCTCCTCTGTCACTCGGGTCTCTAGTTCTCTTAGGACAGAATCTCACTCTTGTTTCCTCTTGCCAAATGGATTGAGCCAGGTCTGAAATAGTCAGTCACGTCTTACCATCCCAGGAGAAGAGATAACATTTCTCATGCCAGAGATGTTTCTGGATGTTGCAGGATGACTTTTCAGGAACATTGCCCATCTCAGAATTTCTGCACCTGGTATCAGGTCTCGGGGCTGACAAGCCTTTGACTACATGGGAGGTGAATGTTAGGCTTTGGTTTTTATGGGTTTTTCCTGTAGTGAGAAAAATTTTGGTTTTTTAAAAAGAAAACACAGAAATATTATAAGAATATCTTTTCTTCTTTATCTCAGGTGTGGGATATGGGGCTGCTTCAGACTGTCCACAGCAGCTGACTATGATTTACGTCATGCTCTACCAAGGGCCTGATTTTGCCAGCTTGCAGATAGTTTCTGTGATTGTGTGATGCTTAGAATTCTGGGGACTTTTTAGAGGGTTATATAAATGCTAGAGCCCTATAGGTTGGTTGTTGATTGGTTGCTGTTGGTTGCTATTGGCTGTTCTTGTTTGTTGTTGGTCATGGTTTGTTGAGTGGTCATGTACAACGAAGAAATAAATTAGATATCCTGACAGCAAAAGATAAATCAAGGAGTTCCACCCTGATCATCACGGAGAAGCTTAATGATAGCATCACCCCATTTCCTTTCTATCCTGTTTTGCTCTCCTAACTAGTATCAGGGGGTTGGAAGGGTGGAAGCAAAGGCCTGGAGATAGGAATGGAAAAAGGACTCACAAAGTAGCAAAGGCCAAGCTACAGTTTCCATTCAGAGAGTGCACTATGTGGCTGTGCCATTTGTCTGGACACGGGAAGCTTTTTAATTGTGCAGAAAGAACAAAAAGTGTCTAGTGAGGCCACCTGGCATTAACATCTTGTCTCCAAATCTTTATGACAAAAATCTCATAGAGTTCTTCTTTAGTCCAATGACATAGTGCAGGAGGAGGACACCATGCAAAATGCAAGGAGCTGGGACAGGAGAGATAGCTCAGCAGCAAAGTGTTCCCTGTGCAAGCATGAAGCTCGAAGTTTGATGCTCAGAACACACACACACACACACACACACACACACACACCACACACACAAAACAACAACGACGACGACAACAACAACAACAACAAACAAAACCTGGGCTAGCGTGGCTAGTACTTGTTATCCTAGTGTTGAGAACTGCAGACAGGTGTATCCCGATTGTGTACTGACCCCGGTCTCACAGAACAAGGTAGATAATGCCTGAAGAAAACCTAAGGTGATCTTTTTGCCTATGCACACGTGAATGTAGAAGCATACCACACACACACCCCCATCCCCCCCCACACACCAACGTGCATACATACATACACAACGAAAAGAGCTCTGTCAATACTGCTTGCAGGTTTATTTCTATCTTTCTTCAATTTATAAGCCATGACCTACTCTCTGATAATAGGCTTCAAGAATGAATGTAATAGATGTTTATTTGTTATTAAAACACCATTAATATTTCAGGTCCTTAATAGTCAGATGGAAAATTCCTCAGTGTTTATGCACTCACTCTCTGCTTTTAAGAGTAGCATTTGGATGGTTGGTATGATGTTTTAGAATTCGTTCTCAGTGTTATATTTTTTTTTCTTTAGTTTTCTGAAAAAAGAAAATCAATGCGATATCCTTTTAACTTTAGTGTCGATTAAGTGAATGAAGTACACAATATTATCAGTGTTCATTTAGGGACCACATCTGATCTCTCAGATTGCCTAGGCCGGGAATGGTGAGAAAGCTGACCTGGCTCTAGGGACAGAACTCAGAACTGCCCAGTGTGCTCCTCTCATTTGCCTTTGCCTTGCTAACAGCCATACCCATTTTAGATACCAAGTCCTTACCTAGTTTTGTTTTGCTCAAAATCTGTTTGGCTTCCGTCTTAGTCACTGTTCTACTGCTGTGGAGAGACACCACGGCCAAGGCAACTCTTATAAAAGGACTACTGTCTTGGCGGAGAGAAGGGCAGCAGGCTGGCATGGTGCTGGAGAAGATGCTGAGTGACATCCTGATTCATAAGCAGAGAGGGAAGGGGGAGAGAGAGAGAGAGAGAGAGAGAGAGAGAGAGAGAGAGAGAGAGAGAGAGAGAGGAGACAAAGAGGAGAGGGAGAGAGGGGGAATGGAATGGGAGGAGGAGGAAGAAGGGAGGAAGAGGGAGAGAGGGGGAAGAGAGGGGGAAGGGGGGAGAGGGAGAGAGAGGGGGGAGGAGAGAGAGGGAGAGAGGGGAGGAGGGAGAGGGCTTTTGAAAGCTCCAGTCCCCAGTGACCCACTTCCTCCAAAGAGGCCACACCTCCTACTTCTCCCAAACAGGTTCACTCCCTGGTGACTAAGCACTCAGGTACTTGAGTGTGTAGAAGGCATTCTTATTCAAACCACCAGAGCTCCCCAGTGCCAGCTCTCTTCTCCAGAGTCTGGAATGTGCCCTGACTCATTGGCATTTTTCTCGCAGTATCTCCCACTCAAGATCTGGGTTCAGATTTATTGTGTACTGACAGTCATCTTGCAATCCAGACTTCTCAAGATTAGCTCTCCGAGGAGCTCCACCTCCAGCCCAGTGCCACCATCATGAATTCCCATGGTGTATCTCCACAAGAATCGCTTACCTTCTAAACGATGCTTAGTGCCAGCTTGCTTTCTGCTGCTATCTGTCTTAAGTGGGGCAGAGAAGAGGACTGTGTGTCTTTGGTAGGGTTGCATAGCTCATGGCCAGCTGGAGAATCACTATGAGAAAGGTTGCTTTGTAAGACGATTTTACCTGTAATCTAACATTTTTTTGCACTTGTTTGCTCTGTGTAGATCTTATCTGTTCTGTAGCCTGCGAGCAAACTGGGGTACATCTCACTGTAAAATCACGTTGCTTTTAGAATAGCATGCCCAGGGAAAGTTCCCTCAATAAAGTTTTTCAAGTGCTTAATGCACTTAAAGGTTCTCTAAGCCATTGCAAGCATGTTCTCTCAGCACACGATGTTGCCTATACTGGGTCTGTCAGTTTTTAAAAATTCAACTTTTTTTTTAATTATTCATTTTAAATTCTACTTACTGCCCCCTCCAGGTTATCTCCTCTCACAATCTTCCCCCATACCCCATCCATTTCTCCTCTGACCAGGTGGGGCCTCTCCTGGGCATCCCAACTTGAGATTTATTCTTTGGACAAGCACCATTCCCTAACACTGTTAATGATCCTCTGTTATGCTTGCAGAAAGGAGCTGAAAGGCTCCACCCAGCAGCTGACTCAGGCAGATACAGACACTCACAGTCAAACAGTGGATGAAGATTAAGCACTCTTAGGGAAGAATCGGAGGAAGGACTGCAGACCTTGAAGGGGACAGGAACTCCACAGGAAGACCAACAGAGTCAACCAACCTGGACCCTTGGGGCTCTCAGAGTCAGAACCACCAACCAAAGAATATACACTGGCTGGATCTCGGCGTCCCCACAAATATGTAGCAGATGTGCAGCTGGGTCTGTCATTTTTATTCATGGGTTGGGGAGGACCCCTGAACTAAATGATTGATGACCTGTGGATTCTGTGATCATTCTTGCACACACAAGTGAGTCCGGCAGGCTTAAGTGGACAATTTCCAACTCATGATCACAAGTAGGTAGTGATTAAACTTAATGGATTACAGAGAGGGGAGGAGGGAGGGAGGGAGGGAGGGAGGAAAGGAGAGGGAGAGATAGAGGGGGAGAGAGAGAGAGAGAGAATGAGAGAGAGAGAGAGAGAGAGAGAGAGAGGTAAGACAGAAAGTTGAAAGTTGCAGGGAGGAATAGGGGTGTCAGGGGAGAGAGGAGAGGTGAAGGGTGAGATCTACCAGAATTCATTATTCGTGTCTGAACAAATTTAATAACAGCTATTTAAAAATCAGCAGAAAAGAGAAAATGGCTCTATGTGTTCTCATGGGATTCTCAAAGCTTAGAACCATAAAGCATGAAATGTTGCAAATGTGAGTGTGGTCGTCCTTCCTAGAGCAGATGAAACCATCACATCATGAAGGCAGTGGTCAAAGGGTATTTTTAGAATCATATACATCACACACACACATACACACACACACACACACACACACACACAGAGAGAGAGAGAGAGAGAGAGAGAGAGAGAGAGAGAGAGAGAGAGAGAAAGAGAGAACACTATAACAAGTTACTTGAGTTAGGTGACTTAAAATGGTACATATTTATTGCCTTATCCTTTGTATGCCCAATGTATTGGAGGTTCACTGGGATAAAACCAAGTTATGAGCAGGACTGTGTTCTCTTCAGGGGTCCCAGGAGAAAATGCATTTACTGTCCCAGCTTTCTAAGGCTGTACACAGTCCTGAACCTCACCCTCAAAGGCAGCGAAGTTGTAGCTCTTTGCCTCCCCCCCCCCAATCTGAGAAGGTTCTTCCCAGACAGCTCTGCCTTATGCCTCCTGCTTCTACCTTTAATGTCTTCTCTGATGACCAGGGTCCATCTGAATACTCCAGGATAATCTATCTGTTTGGTTGACTAGCATTGCTAACTCACTTGTAATCTTCTATTTGTGTACGTGCAGGCCAGAGATCCACGCCCAGGCTCTTCCTTGATGGTTCGTTACCTTACTGTTTGAGACAGAATCTCTTATTGATCCTGGAGTATTTTGGCCAGACTGACTGGCCAGTGAGCTCACAGAACTTGCCTGTGACTATCTTCTCAGCAATGGCTACAGATGTACAACACTGTGTGTGGCTTTTTATGTTGGTGCTGGAGATATGAACCCAGGTCTTCATGTCTGCAGAGCAAGCAATTGAGCTATCTCCCTAGTCCTATATCTGCAATCTTAGTAACTCTCCTTTGCTATATAACTAAATATATTCCCAGACTCCAAGGAATGGGGTATAGGTACCTTTGGAGGAGTCATTATGCCTACCGCAAATACAAAAAGACAGTGACCTCAAAATCCACTTTTATCTCATCTGGAATGAAGACATTTTTTATATGAGATATGCATGCTGAAATATCATCTACTGAGAGAATTCAGGTCATGGCTATAACAGAACTCCTGATAAATACATCATCCTATGTTGCAGTAACTCTCCAACCCAAATATGCCCTGGCAATGAAAACACAACTCAATTTATATGAATACAAGGTGTGCACCTAGATTGGGCAGATCTACCACTACACTACCATCTTCCCCATCTATGAGACCCCCTTATACCTTGCGGTTTCTCCAGGCCACGTGCTTCTGCTCCACTTTCCTTCCACCTCTTCCTCCATCCCTCCATCATCCTCGCTCTCTACCACCTCTCCTTCTCTCTCTCCACTTTCAGTTCTACCTTCCCTTTATCTGCCCAATCACTGGATCTAGGCTTTATTTTACAAATTAAGGTAGGAAGGTTTACAAGAAATCACCTGAGTGCTGACTCATTCCTTGTTTTCAACCCCTCCCAGAAGAATGGAATTAGCATCAGATTACAAATAACCCCAGAGCTATATACACAACAATCCTACTGTCAATGAACCCCTGCAAAAGTTAGAAATCTGCTAGGTACATAGAGATCCTGCAACATCTAGTCCTCTGTGGAAGGAAAAGATCCAAAGACACAAAGTGCTGTTGAAGAATCTTCAGAGTTTAGAAGAAGACATTGGTCATTGACAAATGAGGATATTTATGGCAGGGAATGTGCAAATGTAGAGATATAGACCAGCACAACATGTTCCAGAAACAGCCAGATAGAGCTCTCCTCCCATGTAGGAGCCTACTGGCATCTGGACTTTAAAATGACTATAGATGGGGAAAACTTTGTCCCCAGGTCACTTCTGCTGGCATGAGTTTTTCAAACCAGAAGGCACATGCAGATTTTCTTGAAGATATTTATGCCTGACGTGAAAACGAATTTGCTTTGGACAAGAGATATGCTTATGTGTACAAAGCAAAGGATAACACAGAATCTGTTAGCAGCAAGCCAATCAAAGCCAGAGTTATCTGGGGAAAGACAACTTGTGTTCCAGGACACAGCACCATGGTTTGTGCCAAATTCTGAAGCAAATGTCTTGCTAAGTCCACAGAGGCTGAATCTATAAACATTATATAGCTAAGGATTTAACAATCAGAGTAATCAAATAAAATTCTAAGCTTGGGGGTGAGAATCAGATAGTGGTTTGATGTTATTGGATAATATGTGGTGGGGAAGAGCTAAGTGAAACTGACAAGAAGCAGGTAGATAAATTGAACCCCTCAAAATCTATATGTTGAAATCCCAATTCACAGTGTCTTGGGATGTGACTGTACTTAAAATAGACCTTTGGAAAAAAGTCACTAGAGCAAAACATGGTGGAAATGAGTGAGCACTAATCCAGTATGACTGGTGCTCCCACAGGAAGAGGATGCTGGGACACAGGCACATACAGAAGGAACACTAAAAAGACAGAGAATGCATCGCCATCGCCAAGTCAAGAGGGGGTGTTCTGAGAGTAAGTCTTTCTCCTTTCTTTCTCTCAGAGTTTTTGTTTTCCATAACTGTGTTGTTTGAGGCATCCACCTGTGGTGCTTTGTTATAGCATATCTTGCAAATGAATGCAGTTGTGTGTGTGTATGTGTGTGTGTGGGGGGGGGAAGTTCTACAAAACCATAAAAATGATTGAATGTTATGTACTGAATGCTCTGATGCACCACTCAGTGCTTCCTTCAGGAAGGATGAAGATAGCTTTGTTTCCTCCACTGCTGAGAATGCTTTTGCCAGAGACCTCCTCAAGATTTGGCTTAAAGAGTTGTGCTCCATGGGGAGCCTGCCTGTAAGACTTGTTGACATAACCTTCTGAAGGCTTTGTTCCTTTAGTCAAATCTCATCAGACCAGTCAGGTTCCCCAACAGGTGGCGGACATCTTTGTTGAGACTCCATGATGCTCCACATCTCTTTAACCCATTTCTCCTTCACATATTTTCCCACATGCTGTCCACTGTCTTATGGTCTGTGCCTGGAGAACAGAGCCTCCAACACTTCGTCGTTGCGTTCTATCAGCCAGAGCCTGGAGTCTAGTGAAAGGGGACATTTGCATTTGGCATGCTTTGTAGTGGGGCTGGTTTCAAGGATAAAGCTCAACAAGACCACACTGGATACATGTAGGTCAGTTAAATACCAGGACAGGAAGTGAAAGGAGAGGTGACAGTGGCCAGGCTGTTAGTGGTAGTTCACAGAGCTTCTTTAGCTCCTCTATTCTCCCCCTCCTACTCCTCCATCCCCATCCCCCCAGAGCTCAGAACCATCCTAGCATAAGGAGTTCATGGTCCTGACTTGATTTGACATCCCCTTCTTTAAACAAACAAACAAACAAACAAACAAACAAACAAAAAACATTTGGAGGAACCTCATGCCAGTTCTATTTTTGAATATTCAAGAGCCAATTAAGCCCACCACAGATGAATACAACACGGGGTGCTTGATGCTGCAGTATGCTCTTCACAAATCTAGAGAGAGATCAGAGAATAGCAGGTGCCCTTTGTCCCCACACTGTGCAGGTGTCTTCTGACTGGATACAAGCCACACAGCAGCCCTGACTGCCTGTACCCTTCCCCCACATCAGGGCATGGTAGCCCCTGAGTACCAGCTTGTACCTTCCTGTTTCATGACCTTAACTTAACTTTATCACTCAATCTCTTTTCTGCATGCACTGTCCCCAAAACCCAGCCCCGATGGCCTCTCCCATGCTGGGTTAGATAGATTTTTTTCCTGTGTGTATTTTTATCATGTTTTTATGTTTTACAACCAGACCATAAATTTCAGGATGGCAGAAACTATATTTTCTTCAAGAGATGGGGCATAAAAATCCCCACTCTTTATTTTTCCTCATTCAAGGTTCTGATCATTAGAGAATATATACACAAAGATGAAGCTTCTGCATGAAGATCCCTTTAGCTGCTTTAATGATGCTATAAAGTGCCCAAGCCGTCAAACCTGGACTGTGGTAACCGTGTGTGGTTTGTATCTGAGCTGGACTGGTATCCTTTCTTGTTATTCTACATTTCCACCTCAAGACATGCAAATGAGAGAAAAATTATAAGCTATGCATCATGGTTTGCAGAATGGACTCTGAACTCCTATAGCTATTCAACCTTGCGAAACAGAACGACTGGCCTGCCTACATTAACCACTCCAGTCATTGGAGGGTAAAGAGGAGAATGAGGGGGCAGAGTGGAGCTGAAAAGACTGAGCAGGCATCTTCCCTAGTAGGGCTGTGGTGGAGAAGAAGGGATGAAAAGGAGGATGTAGGACATAAGGACCTGGAGGCCAAAGAGGAGCAGGAAATTCTTGACATTATTTCTGCTTTCAAGGGAAATGTTACACATGGAAGTGACTAGCCAGTTAGAGAGGTTTTGTAATCTTTTTATAAAGTCAGAACAGAGAGAGAGAGAGAGAGAGAGAGAGAGAGAGAGAGAGAGAGAGAGGAGAAAGAACAGCAGTTGCCTCCATGGTACCTCCCTATATGAAGAAGTGAATGGGAATAAGGCAAAATTCCCATTTTCATAATAAAGGGGAATATGGATATGGGTTGCCATCTATGCCTCCTGGTCTTTGTGTCCCCAGAAACTAACAGATTGTCCCAAACCAGGTGCTTGCCAGTGCCTATGGACAGAATAGGCAAGTGGAGAAAGAAATGGACAAAAAGTGGCATCAGCTAACAGATTTGCATTTCTCCCAGGTGCTAATTGATATTTTAGGATTATTACATTCATACATTGTTCTTAGCCTCACACACCTGCCATTGCAAGCCCCCTAGACTCTCTTGCAACTTTTCTTTCAGGTACACCTGCCATGAAGGTGTATCCTATCTAAGATGAATTACTACCAGGGAGGCGATGGGGTGAACAGTAGCATGACCTAGGTTCCAGAGTCTTCTAGTTATTTTGATGAAGTGGACTCTGTTTGGAGGAAATTGATCTTGCCATCTGACAAAAGTTGGCACAGAACGAAACTTGCATGCATGGGGAGTATGGACATCAATGGCAAGTGGGTGAGCTAATTGGCTCCTTTGCTTCATCTACTTATGGTGGAACTCAAGTAGCATGAATGCTTGGGTTCATGACTGGATGAAGAGTTGAGGTTCCCAGAAAGCAGATGGAGGCCCAGACTCCAACCCTAATCTTAGTGGATAACCAGACAAAGAAGTGGAGGTCAAGACTCCACTGACAGAGTTCATTTACCCAGACAAAGGATTAAAAAGGGCCTCAAGTGGAGGATATCATCCTGAGTGAGGTAACCCAATGACAAAAGAACACACATGATTTGCACTCACTGATAAGTGGATATTGGCCCAGAAGCTCGGAATACCCAAGATACAATTCACAGACCACATGAAGCTCAAGAAGAAGGAAGAACAAAGTATGGATGCTTCAGTCCTTCTTACAAAGGGAAACAAAATACCCATGGGAGGAGATACAGAGACAAAGTATGGAGCAGAGACTGAAGAAATGGCCATCTGGATGGAGACTGCCCCACCTGGGGATCCAAGACACTGTTGTGGATGCCAACAAGTGCTTACTGACAGGAGCCTGATATAGCTCTCTCCTGAAAGGCTCTACCAGTGCCTGACATATACAGAAGTGGATGCTCACAGCCATCCATTGGACTGAGCACAGGCTCCCTAATGAAGGAGCTAGATAAAGGACCCAAGGAGCTGAAGGGGTTTGCAGCCCCATAGGAGGAACAACAGTATGATCTAACCAGTACCCCCAGAGCCTCCAGGGACTAAACCACCAACCAAAGAGTACACATGGTAGGACTCAGGCCTCCAGCTGCATATGTAGCAAAGGATGGCCTAGTTGGCCATCACTGGGAGGAGAGGCTCTTGGTCCTGTGAAGACTCTATGTCCCAGTGTAGGGGAATGCCAGGACCAGGAAACAGGAGTGGGTGGGTTGGGGAGCAGGGGGAGGGGGAAGGGATAGGGGGTTTTTGGAGGGGAAACCACGAAAAGGGTATAACATTTAAAAGGCAAATAAAGAAAATATCTAATTAAACAAAAACAAACAAACAAACAAACAAACAACAACAACAACAACCACTAAGGGGCTCCTGGAAAGCAAAGCTACTTTTCGGAATCCACAGTATTCAGCAAGCACACATGCTCTTTATTCTTGATTGGGTGACTTTGGTGTGAGGTCACATCGTCTCCCTCCATCAGGAGGAGATGTTCTTTACTATGGTATGGAAGATGGTAGAATATACTGCTCAACTTTCCCTTCAATGTAAACCTGGTTTTTCACCGTGTGGGAAGCAGCACTGCGCAGAGACATTTTAGAGACTGCCAGCCTGTTTAAGGTTAGCTGAACAGCAGCTTGTTAAGGTAATATCTCTCCTTGGCATGGTCTAGCCTAAGACTAATAAGAATGTCTCAACTCAGGCTGTCCCTAGAGGGTCATTCTAACACCACTGCTTCCTGCGGGGTCATCTGAACCTGCTGTTGCTCATCGCACACATTTTCTGCTGTCTCTTCTCTGCCATTACTTTCCCTTCTTGTAATTTAAATCTGAAGACACTTGAGCACCCCACATGCTAAGTACATAGTTGCCTGTAACCCTCCCCCTTGTACAAAGTGTTTTAACCTGGCATGAGAAGAGCCGGGAGTGAGTTTAGGCCATGTAGGGGTTGATAGGTCTGGGTATACAGTAGGAAAGAAAGAACCTGTTTTGATGACACTGATGATGCTCATTTTGGTGATGTCCTAAAGGAATGCTGTCATGTAGAATAGATGACAGTTATCCCAAGCATCTGGCTCCTGTTATCCAAAGTGACCAGCCAAAATAGTTTCCTCCTCTGGCCACTCAGAGGAAACTATTGTTTTTTTTTTTAAATCAACTGCCCAACTGGATGCTTCCTGGACAATATTTGTAAATTTAGAGTATAGAAATTGTCAGAATGGCACCCACTGCCAGGGCCTAGAATGGATTTGAGCCAAGCCCCATCTGGAGAGAAGGGAGCTAAACTGCAGATTTTTGTCTGGTTGTCCTGAGTAAATTCTTTCCTTCAAGTCTATAAATCTGAAAAAAAAAAAAAAAAAACCAAAAGGACAGGTTTTTCTACTTCTCAGACTTAACATAGGAACTGGGGTTGGGGTCAGGGGTGGGGGGAGAGACACCAGAACAAACCATAGAAAATACATAGCTTCACCTGTCTTCTATCAACTACCACTCCTGGGTCCTCACTCCACTCCTCACACATCAGTTTCTTACAACGCCTTTGAACATCACCCGTGTGGCATGCACTGTGCTAAGCAGTGCAGAAACAGGAGCCAGAAAAGCACAGTCTTACTCTCGGGTACCTCTGAGTGTCATGGGAAGCAGGCACAAGTAAGGGAAGTGACAAGGTATAGGGTTCCACTGGCTTTTCTGAAAGGGCTGAAGAAGGCTGGGGGTGGAGAGGTGGTACACTTCCAAGTAAGGAGTTTATGTGACACATATTCAAGGAAAGGCCACAGAATTTCACAGTTTTGTTCACCAGACAGAGAAGCCAAGCTGTGACCCATTAATCTTGGTTTCCCAATATACTATGGATTCGCATGAATGGAAAGAAGCCTTAGGGACCATGCTACCTCAGCATTTACTGTGGCCAAAGCCAGATTGGAGAGTCCTCCCTCTCTGACCACAAGGTGCATATGGGGGAACTTTAAGATCCCAATGAGATGGTAGACTACAGTGTATGGATGTACTACTGATCCCTTTGGCATATCCCTTGTTATTGAGGAGGGTACCACCAGTGCTGTCTAGTTGCTGGCTCCTATACTCTTAGTGAGGTAAGCCAGAATTCCTGATGCTCAAGGTTTGTATTAACTAAAATTGGCAATCGATAAAATCTACAGTCAACAGGCACCGGTCAATATAAAGTCTCATGAAGTTGACCAACCTTAATTTAGTGAGAGTGATCCATCACTTTAAGTAAATCACTATTGGCCCCAGAAGTAAGAAACTGATATGTTAATGGAGAGTCAGGCTGCCTGATGATTGTGGCACCACACACTCCTTTGCACCATTGATGCCACTGTATACACAGAATGGAGCCCCCCGGCAGCAGCCCTCAGCCACAAAGCTGTCACTGAGCCGCGTTTGAAGGTACTATTGCAATGGAAAATGTATTAAGTGTAAATCCATTTAGCATACCAGAACACAAGTGCTGATTAGCTAGTGAGGGGAAGTTATCAGGAACTTCTCTGAATACAGTGTGTTTCTGTCCTCCCATTGGCCTAAGTGTTACCGTTAGCATCCACACCCACACAAAATGCAAATGGAGATGTAAAAGGAAGTTTGAAAATCTGAGTTCCTCAAGCTTCTTAGTTCCCATGCCAACGGTGCGCTTCCAAAGTTCCTTGGAGTCTGAGTGCTTGGAAAACATCTTGTTCTTAGCTCTTTCATGAAGCCCTCAAACACGTGACTGACACTTTGTACTTTAGAGAGGAGAAGGTCCTTCATTGAAAGAATGCAACTTTGGTGAGACATCTTGTGTTGGGCAGCCGAGCAGCTGAAAAGCATCTGTGTTCTTCCTCCAGGTGATATCTGCCTTCTGTGTGGGCCTGTTGTGGGGTGGGGGAGGGGTCTCCCCTGTAACAGAGCTATTCCTTTTCTGCTCATTCAAGGTCTTGGCCTAAAAACTAACTCAAAACTTTCCCCCTCCCACCCTACTGCCTTCTCTTCCCCTCCCATCTATTTTGTCCAATAAAAAATTTGTTTTGCATCATGAAATATTATTCCAACCATGTACAAATAGTAACGCCATTCACACCCAAGGCGCATGGCACAATATAGTATTATGCAGGACTGTAGTTTGATGACCAGTCCTCTATTCTACCTGTTGTCATGAGTTCTGGGTCCAAGTCACGTGAGCTTGAATTGGTCCTGCTATTTCTAGCTGCGTGAGCCTGTGCAAGTCATGATTTTTTGTGCCTCAGTTTCCCTGTGTGTATGAAATTAGGAAATAGTGACGATCTGATTTGTGTATGCTTTACTGTGACTGCTCTAAACACGTGCCAGTACCTTAAAGGCTGAGCTCAATGGTGCTCAATGGTGGCTTAAGGACACAGCTAGACAAAATTTTATGCTGCCTATGGTCCTGCCCGTCCCAGGCTGCTTAAAGTGACTTGTATCCTTTGCTCTTTCAAAACCCAACCCCTTTCCTCCTCATTAAACATTCTCTCTATTGAAACCTCCCCCGAGTATTGTGAGTATTGTTAGAGACATGCCAATTTCCAGACCCCCTGGACTCATATCAGTCTCAAAATCTAACATTCTTCCTTCTCCCTCTCCCGTGGCCTATGCGAACTCTTCAAGCGGTCTGCCATGCTACATCTAAGCTTTCTTGCTCCTTTCTTCCTCATTCACTCACTTGAAAGTAAGTTTCCCCTTTAACGCCTCCGACTCCTTTTCCTTTGCTTCAGTCTGTTATTAGTCTTGTGTTTGGATTTCAAGAACGACCTTCATGTGGGTGGTCTCCACATCTCCTTACTGGCCCTGATCTTTGAAAAACTAGGTCTCACAGCCTTCTGTGTGCCCGACATGAATGGCTTAAATTCACTAGTACAGTTGGTGAAAAAAAAAAAAAAAAAACCTCTTGAAATGCTGTCATGAATATTGTTTTTCTGAACCCAGGAAGCTCAGGCTTCTTCAGGAAATGACATCAAAGGACTAGTCTGGATTTTGAAGGAGAGCACACTGACATCAATCACTAGAATACTGACTCCCTTCTAAGCCTGACCATGGAAGTGGCTGACAACCAGAAGGGCGTTGAGTAGAAACACTAAGGACCTGCTCATTTTCTGTTCTGCTAGATCCAGAAGCTAAGCTCCATGCACTGAATCTGTGGCACATGCCTCAGTTTTACTATCAAATTCTTTCATTATAAGTAGCATATTGATAACTCTCCTGGAAGGAATCAGGTCCATCATTGGGAAGGATGTAATAGTTTGAAAGCTGTGACAGACTTCTGGGCAAGAAAGTCTCAGTTTCCCTATTTCCTTTAATTCCATGGCTGTCCTTTCTAGATACTTTGAAATAACACACATCCAATTTCTCTTTCTGTCCATCAGTTGCTTTTATGTTTCTATTCTTTCTAACTTGGCAATACATGTACTCTTCTTTCCACATTCTCCTTCCTATTTTCCTCCTCAAAAACATTTAATTCTATTGGAACTTGAGCTCAGGGCCTCACACATGCCTGCCAACTACTTTATATCCCCAGCACTCTTCACTTTTTATTTAGACATGGGGTTTTACTAAATTGTCCAACCTAGCTTTGACCTCACTGTAGTCTAGAGAGACCTTGAACTTGGATCCCTCCTGTCTCAGCCTCCCAGGCATCTGAGAGTGTCAGCCAGTACTACCAGGCCAGGCTTCCTTTCTAAGTTCATACTCAGCTTTTTATAATTCACTTTAAAGAGCCTTCTGGGCTTATCTACTTCTAACACATATTCATGTGTGAGTCAACCTCTCAAATACATTTCTCTCACCACCCCCGAAACTGCTCAAAGCCTTCTTGATTCTCTATTATCCATTAAATAAAGTCTGGCCTTCAATTAGATACAAATTGGAGAAATCGACCCGAACAAGGATTCATTAAGAAAAACAACGATACTATCCAAAAAAAAAGAGAGTTAAAGGAAAGGTCTGTCAATTATTAACCGTAAATCTTTGTTGACGAAAAATTTCAAATAAAAATATTTTATAATTTACTAAAATTGTTTGTTAAATGTAACAAACAGATTTTTTTAAAAAAATGGAGCCCTTAAAGTTTTAAACACACATGATCTCTTTACCTATAAATGGAGATAATTTTAGTTCCTTTATGACATGGATAACTTATTTTTTATCCTATGTAAATTCTTAAATAGAGTATCCAGAAATATTTAAATAAAAGTGCCAATATTTGATTTTTTAAAATTAGACACAAAGAACCCCAAAGCAGTAAAAAACAAACAAAACAATAGTCTTTGCTGCCTAGAGACAATTGTTAAAATACCCATATACTATTGGAAAAAGTCTACAGGTTCAAAGCAATCTCTGTGAGATCCCTAAGATTTCCTATTTCTTTGTGCAGAAATAGGAAACAATATGAAACCACAAAAGACCTGAGTAGCTGAAGCAATTTAAATAAAGAAAACAAAACTAGGAGCATCCTTCCTGATTTTAAAACAGACCACAAAGCTACAGTGTGCAAAACAGGATGGCACTGACATCACAACTAACACTTAATACAGTTTCTTCTCAGATATGGGGGTCAGTTAATTTCCACAGGAGAAAGCATAATCTTTCTAAGTGAAGAACTTGACATCTATAGGCAAAAGAGGGCAACTGGACTCTTATTACACACCACACAGAGAAGTCAAAACAAAAAATGGGTGAAAACTTAAACTTGAAACTCAGAACCAGGGGCAAAGGAGATGACTCAGTAGGAAAGAGTGCTGGCTGCACAAGCTTGTGGGTCTGAGTTCGAATCCTCAGCACCCACAGAGAAGGTTGGGCAGAGCTGAGCATGCCTCTCCTCCAGTGTTGAGGTGGTGAGACCCTGGGAGCTCACTGGTCAGACAGCCTAGCTAAAATAGTGAGCTTTT